>JAQFZU010002158.1:0-10450 GCA_034696185.1 Henia vesuviana | reverse complement strand
CTGTACCCCAAAAACGCAAGCTCTTTGCGACAGAATTTACTTTTGGCGGGGTGTACGTGTAGTCCAGCTTCCGCCAGTTTGTTTAACACTGTTTTGATGTGTTCTAAGTGTTCTTCAAAGGTGTTTGAGACAATTATTATGTCAGGTACGCCCATGCGAACTTGTGCAATGCTTTGCCGAGTACGCGTTCGACAAGACGTTGAAACGTGGCCGGTGCGTTCACGAGTCCGAAAGGCATGACGTTAAACATTAAACGTCCGATTGGCAAGTAAAAAGCTGTTTTTATGCGATCCTCCGGTCGCAGTTCAACTTGCCAATAGCCTTTGGATAAGTCGATGGTTGTAACCCATCCGAAATGTCCCAGTTCCCTCAATATTGAGTCGATTGAGGGCATCTGAATAGGTTCGATGACCGTAATGGCGTTTAACGATCTGAAATCGATACATAATCTTGCTTCGCTGCCGGGTCGCATAACGAGAACAATTCTCATTGCGTATTCTCCCGTTGCTTGGGTCACTATTCCCGCCTCAATGAGTTCTTGACAGAGTTTTTTAATGACTTCCCTTTTATGTGGGTTTAAGCCGCGAAACGGTACTCTCACGGGTTTGTCAACCGACAGCAAAATCTCATGCTGAACAAGGTGTGTTCTTCCCGGTTTCTTGTTAAGGATCTTTTCAAACTTCTTGAGAGCTCGGCGCAGTAGCGTAGCTTCGTTAAGTTGCAATTTCGCATCCTCGACAAGTGTGTCGACGACGTTTTCCCGTCTCAGCTCGGCGGTGAAAGCCTTGAAATCTGAATCTTGAATAAATTTCTTCAAATTTTTGCTCCATTCTTCCTTGTCAGCAGCTTCCTTCATAAAGTCCGGTGGTTCGGGCAGTTCACGTCGATCATTTTCGTCGCGAATAAAATTCCACGAGCCAGTAATCGGGTTTGGTTGGATGCGCAATTGACACATCAGGTCGTTGCCGATGAGAAGAAGAGTAGTTTCTTGTGGTAATACAATCATTGGATGCGTAAAACGTCCATAATGCCATTTGATTGGTAAGAATACGACTCCGGCCGGTTTGACGATGCCGTCGGCGGTTGTAACTTTTAGATTTTTTTTCACTGGTCGAATCTCTTTGGTCAAATCCAATTTTGTGACTAATCCCGATGCGATATAACATCGGTCGGCTCCGGAATCGAGCATTCCAAACAATTTCATGCCATTTACTTGAACGGGTAACAGAGACACACTGTTGTCGGTCGTTTTGCACTTGTTCATCGCCAGGTGGCGTTCCCGAGTTGGAGTCTCGGTGACGAGTTGTGGTAACTCGTCGCACCATGAAGTTATGGTGAGGGCGTGCGTAAGCTCTTGTGTTAGCTTCTCGATGTCGGGGTCTTGTGGCTTAGGATCCAGTGGTTTAGGTTTTGTCTTAGGATTGGGAGGTTCGGCCTTTATTACCGGGGTTTTGGGATCAGGAGGTTTGGGATTGGGAGGTTTAGGTAAGGGTACTGTTAGCTCTGAAATTTGGTCTAACGCGACCCGAATATCGACAGCGAAGTCAGTGTCGGTCTTGTTGACGCCAGTTATCGTGGAGCTGGTTTCCGAGGACTTGGCGGACGGCGCGGTGATTATTTGGTTGTTGTCGCCGGCGTCCGCAGGTTGACGTTTTTTGTCAATTCCTCGGTTATTTTCTTCAATTCTTCCTTGAACTCTTCCTTCAGACTTCCGAACTCCTTTCGTGCGATTGGTTTCGCCGGACAGTCCTTTGACCAATGTCCTGATTTACCGCATGTAAAACAGGTGTCCCTGTCGCCTTTTTTAGTCGTCGGGCGACTCGTCTTCGGGTCGGACGCGGGTTGTCGCGACTCCTTTGGTTTGGTTGTCTCCTCATCAGCTTTTTCCGGTGGCCTTTTTCGCCTCTCTGGTCTTCTTAATTTTGGCCGGAAGGTTGGAGCTTTATTAATTAAATAAGCTCTGCTGACGAATTCCTCGTTGTCTTCGTCCCGATAATGTACCGGTAGGTCGTTAGGGTCAGTAGCCAATTCGGCGTCGGACGTCGTTGACGACCCTTCCGATTCCTTTTCCGTTTCTGCGGTCATTTTAGCCGTATAGGCTTTAGTCTTTGTTTTGGGCATTTGATACGGGTTTTTCTTTGCTGCTTTGGCAACCTTGGCGCTCAAATCCGGGTCAGTGAGCGCGAGTTGCCATGGTGGGCGAAGAATATTGTCCGTTGCCTTTGCGGCTGCTTCTAATTTGGCTTGATATTGTAATTTTGCCGCTTTTTCGGTTGTAGGCAGCGTCGACTGATAATCTTCGTCAATCGATCTTGCGTGGTCTTGGATGTATTGTCGCATTTGTGTATAAGTGCCATGTCTTGGCATTTGCATGTTTCTTAACACGGATCTTGAATATTCCGTGAGTCCACGGAGAAACACTAGGCCTTTTGTTTCGTCGCTCATCGGTCCCGTTTGGTCATTGAACACTAATTCGCATTTTTGTAGATACGGGCCTATCTCCTCACCCAAAATTTGTTTTATTGTGAGTGCTCTCTCGCCTTTTACTGTCTTACTTTCTCCGTAGGCGCTCAAAAAAGCTTTCACAAAGTCCATCCATTCGAAGAAACGACCATTTTTTACCTACTCTAGGGCTGGTCCTGTCATAACTACTGACATGTGATGATGTAACATATAATCTAGGTCAATGTGGACTGCGTTTGCTACTCTGACAATTTCGTCAAGGCATGTTGTGCCTGCTCTCCAAGTCCCATCGAATTTGAGTGGGTGTACTGACGCCCATTTGATGTTTGTCGGTGTCCCGACTTCTTCGACGAGATGTCGTCGGCACCGAGCACTTTCTTGTGCTAATTCGGGTGTTGGTGCGCCCTCTGGGGCGCGAGAATTTTCTTTCTTTTTCCAAAAGGCTTCTAATGTGGCCCTAATACTGGCAGGCGAGGTTGCGTTATCAAGCGGAATATTTTCCGCCGCCGTGGGATTTATTCCTACGGTTCGCTCATTTGGCAAACGATGACTCGATTCGAGTCGTCGCGTTTGCCTTCCAATGGCAACGCGCGTTCTCGTTTCGTCCTCGAGGGTGGACGCTGAGCTGAGAGACCGGATGTCGTCATCCGATGACGTCATTGGTTCTCACAATTGTCTAGTTGTGAAATCTCTCGGTAGGTGGCGTCCCGCTGGTGGCGAATTGCTTCTCCCGGGGCGATCTCTGGTCTCAGCTGTGTTTTGACGCGATGTTTCTATGCGGGTCGGAGCCCTTTGCATCGCGTTCTGCTCCATTCCGGGTCGAGTCGTTTCATGTCGCGTATTTTGCTGCTCTACTAGTTGCGAGATTTTATTTCGAACTTGAGTTTCGGGTGTGGTTGACGCTGGTGGTGGCTGTGGGTCAGGGTCGTGTGTAAAACAATTTTCTAGCCGCACTCGATTTTTGGAGCGGGATCTTGGTGATCTGGATCGTCGAGGCGACGTCCTCTTCCGTCGAGGCGGCTCGTGAACCACTGCTTGTGTGGTGATTGGAGCGCGTGGCGGGGACGGTGTGAACACTGTTGAGCGACTTGTAGATCTGCTGTGCCGAGGTGTGCTCGAGGCATGGCTTCTCACTGTCGCGTCGCGGCGTTGGCTTCGAACGATCAATGTCGCTTTCACTGCGTCTCTGAGTGTCATTCCAGCTTTTAATTGGATCCCGAAATCCATGGCCATTTGCATCATCATTAAGGCATCGTTGCTTAGTTGTGGGTCGTCCTGCTGGGTAGCAGTCGCGGGTTGCAGCTGCGGGTTCGATTCAGGCGTCGGTGCGCTCGATGAGCTCAGCCCCAGTTGCAATGATGACTTAGTTGTTTTGTCACTCGTTTGAGTGCCACGCCCCTTATTCGCAGGCGTGAACGGGTTCGGTGGTGACACCGCTCGTTGCGCATTCGGGTCCATTACGCCCGATTGGGTTAGGTGAGAATAGTCCGATTCGTCCTCACTGTCATGGGATATTGGCAAACGCAACCCGTGGTTGCAACGTGGTTGCATCTGGTTGGTGCGCCGTTTCGTCTCCCGGCTGCAAATAAATATTTGCTATATTTGATGGCAATGGTGACCTTCCGGGCGGCGATTGTGGCCTACTTATCGCAACCGTTTGGCTCGTCGGTGACGCTGCAGTCTGCAGTTGTATAACTGCACCTCCAGGTATCGATGATACTCCGGGCTGCGGAAATTGATCCACACTCGCGAGATGTTGAGGGTGCGATGGCCGACCCTTCTTTTGGCTACGCGTTTTGACTCGTTGACTAATCGAGTCAGCTGTCTTTGGAATATCATCCGCCATATTTATCTTTTAGAAAAAACGCCAAAAAAAAATTTCAATTTTTATCTAGGTGATTTCAGGTTCTATGGAATCAAATTATTCGAAAGAATAATGTTTTGATCCCGGCCAGGCCCCCAGGTGTTGTGCTGCCAATTTCAATTAACTTTCGACTACCGATTTATTTCTATTTCAATCGGGATCAATTCGATTCCGACCTGTGGTTTCACCTTGAGAGTAATTACTCGATTGACACAATAATGGCGAACTTCGCAATCAGATAAATAACGAGCAAAATGACAATTCAATAAACAACTTGTTTATTGCATGCAAATACAAAGTTAAATTCAACTAACATCAGAGGAGCCGAAGCTCTTACTTTAAGTAGGAATTCAAGAATTATATAAAGCAATAGTCAAACAAAAGGATACTTAATCCTGTTACGGTCCTGCTTCAGGGAGCGGCGCTCGACCGTCGGGCTGGTGAAGGTCCGTTGCTGTGTGGGTTCTCTGGCGCAGCACGCGTCGATGCCGAATCGGGCTTATTCGACGATTTCGTGATGCGAAACAATTCTCTCGCTGGTCCTCTGTCCTCGGTCACTCCTTTTCTTTGTTGAATAAGGCTTGATCATATGAGGTTCCGTGAGGTGCATTAGCGATTTTGATTGTGTGAGTTCTGCCGAATTTCGGCCGCGAGACTCTTTAAAGTCTCGGTCCCCCTGGCAGGGAAAAAGGCGAATGCCCTCGAGCGATTGGTCAAGCTCAACCGCCCTGGGTGGTATTCAAAGTGGGACAGTGTCTCCAAGCTGGCGGCTGGCCATATTCAGGCCACAGGGGTTTTCCTGAAACACGGCTATGGACAAGAACCAGATGTTTGGCTTTGCCCATCGAGCGGGTTTGGTGTCGCGACATTTAGTCGCGGCGTCATCGTGACCCAACCCTTTGGGGTTACGACAAACTAATGAGAGAGCTTGATTTTTTTTAAAGCGACCAATTACGAAGAAGAATGAAAAATTATTGTGAGAGTTTACCGCTGCCATTTTGAATTTGGTCTTTTGAATTTGGTGCCAATCACACACGCCAATTTTGACTAATAGGAAGCTGATTATACTGACAATACCTTAGTAAGCAGATTGTATTGTCACTTTCAGCGAATGTGATTGGCTGAAAGCAAACACATTGTTAGAAATACATTGTTAGCTGTAATACCAAAGAGTCTATTGTTAAATTCCAAATAACAATAGGCTCTTGTGTATTACTGAGGTATTACTACTGAGAATGTACAGATGTCACTTTGATTTTGTTTTTACCTTTTATCTTCAAATAGTTTTATAGTCTTTACTTTCATAACAATTTTTTGTTAGTAAATTTTAATTATTTTAATTTATTTCATTTATTGTTTTTATTTTGTTCTTGTATATCTTACCAACAACAAGAAATAACAATTTTTTTTATCCATATAAATGTTTTGCGTTGGTAAAGTCTCTTGATAAATATCACTCAAAACTTGTTTTATTGTCAAATTTTAACCACTCATTGTCTTGCCAGAAAATACAACTCGTGCCCTTCGTGCACTCATTGTATTTCCAGGCAAGAAAATTTGTGGTTAAAATTACCCTGACACTACAACAGGGATCTTGTGATATTACTACTGAGAATTTTTTTGCCTAGCTTTAGAGTTTGATTTGTGGTAGTATAATCCCTTGAATACCACTCGTTTTTGTAAAATTATGATATTTTTCACTCATTAGAAATGTTAATACTTGAAACTGGGGTGCCTGCAATAATTTCACGACCACTAGTTGTATTACAAGTGATAATTGTTTCTTTCAAATAAAAATATTTAATTAAATGAAGTCAAATTTCTTATTTCTAGAATTGTCCTGGTAAATATTTACTGAATGATCTTTTGTTGTTGGGGTGTATTCGGTACCGTCTATGGATGATTTATGTCAACTTCAACTTGTTTTCTATTGGCTGCTTTTCGTTCAGTTTGATGATACATCTACATAATCTATAGATGTTCCTTCACTTCGGTACTTCGTTTAGAATTTTCTTGTTCTATCTCATATAACTTTAATGCCTGTTTTTATCATATTATAAGATGGAAAATTAACTGTAAAATTATAGTTAAGCACAGATTATAGTAATGGGGGAGTTTATGGAAGTATTGGTGTTACACGGTTAGTTAAAAATTTAAAATACCAATTTTTTATTTTTTAAGTAATTATTTATTATGTTAAAGGAACTGAAAAATACTCAATTTCATTCCCATCGAACTTGGATAAAAATGTGGATGGAGCAACTACAGTACAAGAATTAGCAGAAAAATTAGAAAAGATTTCTGGAGTTCCCATTACATCACAAAGACTAATAAGCAAAGGTATAAAATAATATTATCTGTCGTAAGTTAATAACTTAAATAAACTTAGAATCCTATCTTCGCGTTATATCAGAAACTGTAGTCACTGGCGTATCCCTGCATAGAAGGCTGCAACTGCCTTCTAACCATTATTATTTATTTATTTATTGCAGGACGTTCTTTGACTAATTTAACAGCATCATTACAATCTTATGGGATCGATTCCGGTAGTAAGATTATGTTACTAGGTAGCAGAGTAAGTTGGTAGAAAAATACAACAACCAAGCAAACTCATTCCAAAATTTTTTTATTAGCCGAATGCTTTGTACGAGTCAGAGGAGTTTCAGGCAATTAGTCGCATTGAAACAACTGTTACTACGTTAGAACGAAAACTTGAAAATGTAAAATTAGATGTTACTGAACTTCAAAAAGTAAATTTTTCAAAAGATTTTTAAAAAATGCAAATACGATTATAAGTGAATTAAGTTTAAAATAATTTTATCAAAAAGGGCCTATTAGCTCAAGATTTAGCTTGTGAAATGCTTGGGAAATTAAATAAACAATTAAAGCACATTTCTGAAGAATTTATGAAGATTTTAGAACAGCTGGATGCAATGACATTTGGGGAAAGCCAAAAGGAGGCACGTATGCAAAGAAAGTGTGTTGTAGATCAAATACAAGTATGATTTGTACAAAAAAAATTGAAGAAATCAATGTAATTTAAATTTAAATATTTAGAAACTTTTGCGCAAAACAGACAATGTGGCTGAGGATATTGAAACATACTGTGCAGAAGCAAAAATTAACAACTTGTCAACTTGATTTTAATATTTGTAAAGCCTGATAACTGTTATTTATGAATCTTTAAAAATAAATGTTTTATTAATTTTTATTCATACTTTGAAATACTCATAAAATGATAGATATCAAATGTTACAAAATGACTGATTTCTTAAAATTAACTTTGTCAGTTTTATATATGAATTAGTTGTTTTGTCCTTTAATTATTTTTGCTGTCTAACACTTGCGTGTTACTAGTATCAATGATTTTAGTATCCAATGAACTACTAAAGTAAGTCGCCTCTTAAAGAAACAAATATTTATTAGAGCTTTTAAATTGAACACAGTTTGTAATTTTACTTCCATGTATTTTGCTATCAAATATGTGCACGTTTTAATTTTGAAACTTTATCTCTGAAGGCAAGGAATATCGTTTTGGGTGTGTTTAAATTTAATTATATACTCTTCTGGATCCACCATTGGATTTAGTAATTATTATAACAAAATATCAATTTTATCAAATAAACAAGCTCAGATATTTGTTTATCTGAGCTTGTTTAACTTCACTTTGAAGTAATAGAAGGCTCTCATGCATATCAGAATAACAATTTAAAATGTCATTATTGCTGGCAAATGAAATTGATTACTGAGGGGGTCTATGTGTTTCAATGTTTATGTTTTAGGGACTGCACATCTTTGCATGGATGATGGCTTTTGATGCTAAAGGCATGGCTTCATTTGCTGACGAAATTTGTCAAAATATCTCTTCTGCTTGGTAACTTCTATTTTATCATTTGAGTGTGGATCAGTTGCTCCACAGGTATCAAACTTTTATGGATCTTTCTTTATGATGGGGAGCAAAACTTCCAAGTCTTGGCCTTCTCATGGTGCCCCCTGGTAACTCACCTTAGTGAGGCCAACAGGATCTTCTCATAATCTTTTCTTTCTTTTGTAATTCTTCCTTTATCTTTTTCCTTGTCGATGATGGGTTCTGGAGTTTTGGTTCTTTTTTATTTCGTTTTCTTTGGTTTGTTTTTATTCCGTTTTGTTTCACTGGTTTTTCCTCGGTGTCTTCTTGCCACACTGCATTGCTGGGTTATCCTTGGTTTCCATCTCAGCACTTGACACTGTTATAAGGATTGTGTAATTTTTATAACATGTTCAAATTAAGGTTGTTGGCAGGTCATGTATGGCCATTGTAGCTGCTGGTGACCTTAAACAACATCACCATCTTATAATGGTTACGACAAATAATGCTGTTATTTATGCATTAAGTATATAAGTTATTTAAATGTGAAGATTGTGCCAGAGCACAATTTTTTGAAGTATTTCTAATCAGAATAATTTGGTCATGGCTAGGGTATGTAAACAATCAGTTGTTTGTGGATCACATGATATTTCTAAATTTGGTGGAAATGAGTGAGTGTGGATGCTCAATTTCATATTCAGATGTTAAATTATTAACCTATTTCTCAGTTGTCAAGGTTTGTGAATTTTGTTTAAACTTGGCAGGGAAGGTCTATTGACTATTGCAATGATGTTGGTATTCTTGTTTTAACATATAAAATAGGACAGCATAACAATTTGCTAAATTATTCTGATTTTATTCTTGTAAATGGGGAAAAACTTCTTAGCTTTCATGTGGCCCTCTCCCAGTTAGTACACCATCAAGAGGCTTCTTGGTAGTGGTTTCAATAGGGCCTACTGGTTATTTTTTTATTCATCCTTTCCTAATTATTATTTTTCCTTGCCAATGACCAATAGGGTCTTCGATAATCTTTTTCTACTCCTTTCCTAATTCTTTCTTTTTTCTATTCCTTGCCGATGATGGGTACTGGTTTTTCATTTTATTTGTTTTTTTGGTTTGTTTCATTTTAGTTGTGTCGTGGTGTCTTCTTGCTGCAGGGCATTGCTGGTTTCTCCCTGGTATTCATCTAGGTACGTTGTATATGATCTTTGTTGTCACTTGCAACATTAAACATAATGCCTACCAACCTATCTTGGCTAGGGCTTGGAAGTTCTAGGGGGATAGAACTTCCAAGCCCTAGCCTTCATGTGGTCTCCCTGTTAGTAAACCATCAAGAGGCTTCTTGGTGGTGAAACCAATAGGGTCTTTGGTAATCTTTTCCTTTTTTTCTAATTCTTCCTTTTTCCTTTTCCTTGCACGTGATGGGTTCTGGGGTCCTAGTTCTTTTTTATTTAGTTTTTTGGTTTCAAAAAAACCAAAAAATTTCTTTTTCTGTTTTGTTTTATTTCGGTTTTTCCATGGTGTCTTTTTGTCGCATGGCATTGCGGGGTTCTCCCTGGTTTCCATCTCGGCACTTGATTATGTTTAAATATGGATTGTGTTAAAAAATAAACGGTTAAGTTTTTAAGTTATTGCCAGGTTGCATATGGCCTTAGTTGCTGGTGGCGATTTAAAGCAAAATACTACTACCACACTACCATAGCCTTCTCATGGCACCTCCTGGAAGTTCACCATCAAGGAGCTTCTTGGTGGTGGAACCAATAAGGCTACTGATTTTCTTTTTCCTCCCTTTTTCTAATTTTTTCTATTTTGTTGTTTTCTTGGTGATGATGGGTTCTAGGGTCCTGGTTTTTCATTTTATTTGGTTTTTTTGGTTTTGTTCTTTTTTTGTTTTGTTTTATATTGGTTTTACCGTGGTGTCTTCTTATCGAACGGCATAGCTGGGTTTTCCCTGGTTCCCATCTTGGCACTTGACTTATGTTTAGTAATGAATTGTGTAATTTTTGGGATGAGTTAAGTAAAGGATTGCATAATTTTTTATGACTTGTGTTAAAAATTAAAGTTGACAGGTTGTGTATGGCCATAATAGCCTTTGGCGACCTTTAACAATATACTACCACCACCACCTAATTTTTTAATTTTTGTTTTTTTTTGCCGATGATGGGTTCTAGGGTTCTGCAGGGGGCAAAACTTCCATGCCCTAGCCTTCACGTGGTCCCCCTGTTAGTACACCATCAAGGGGCTCCTTGGTGGTTGAACCAAATAGGGCCTCTGGT
>JAQFZU010002157.1:0-10453 GCA_034696185.1 Henia vesuviana | reverse complement strand
TGCGTGTCCGTTCATTCCAAAACAGTGTCGTGTCCGTGTAACCGTTGCGCTGGGGTCCGTGCCCAGTCGACGGCGAAACGGAACGTCACAACTGGGGGCCTGGCCAAGATTTGAACCAAGGGACCGCACGTAAAAATTTTTTTTTGGCTTACGCAAGCGTGAGTATCTGAAATGGCTTTCCGCCGGGTTACACCGGCTGGAGGAAAGTCAGCTCAGACGGTAGCGTAAGCAAATGGCCCGTGCGTCCCTAAAAACTGGTGAATGGCGTTGATACGACACGAGATTGCAAGCAAAACGGGGTTCGGACTACTAATCAGAGGATGGTAGAATGACCCTGGGCGGCGTAGAGACGGTACTCCCTACCGACTTCACAAAGTTAAAAACCCACCGGACGGCTTGCCCGCTGTGCCCGGGACGTAATCTCGCAACGTATTATAACGCGCGGAGACTGTGGTTGCCGGACCGAGAGGTCGGCTCGGTGACTAACGGTCGGCCTGGGAACCTGGGGGTGTTCAAAGGCAATTTTGACCGTTTTCCAACGTTCTTGGCACCGTCTACGGGCTAACAGACGCAATCAACCCCGCACCCTTCCTTCTGTGCGAAGTTGAATGCGATCTACCTACTCCTCACGATGCTCCATTTGTTTGGGTGTCGTGGTCTTGTCGTGGGATATTGCGATGGGCCAATGCATGGTCGGAAACCCGCCTGCGCGCCATCGAGTGACGCAGGAGGGGTGGATGGCAGAACATGGGTGGAACTTTTTTCTCGTACACCAAAGAGTAAAGGCGGGATAAGAGGGAAGACATGCAAAAACATGCAGTTGGTTGTACTGTCCAAAATTCCAGACGGACACTCTAAAAATGCTGTGTCGGAAAACTTGAGAAGTTTGAGACAAATACAACACGGGAGGAGGAAAAATATGATATTTTTTCTTCGCCCACAAAACCCCAACTATTTTTATTTTTTTTTTCCTGTTTTGTTTAATTTTTTTTACAACAATACTCGCTCCGATCGTGGAATAAATTGATCGGGCAGTTGGACAGTGATTTATCACAGTCTGACTTTCAGTCGATCATTTCCACTTTTCAGAACGATTGACCTTTAATAAAGTGATGACGCATTGCCTGAGAAATGCGTGTATTATGATCAAAATTACCTAAATGGAGTATTTTGTGCTATAAACTTAACATAAATATATTCTGTTTCTGACATTAATTAAACGTAAAAATCATCAGCATTAACCGAGAAATGCTGGTTTATTTCTATATTTTATTTTTTTTTGTACGTGCAAAAAGGGGAAATTGAGCTTCAATAGTTTTTAACTTCTCTTTATTGCAAAAAACAAAAGAAATAATCTATCTCTTTGTTAAGAAATTGCATTTTTCTTCACTTCCTTCCAAACAAAAGAAGAAGGGGGGAAATACGATAATCCTAATCCCTATCACGGATGTCTTTAAGGGGATTAACGTTACAACGCCCCCTCCCGACTGACCTGGTGGACCTTGGCATGTGGGTCACGACCTGACAGCCAATCACAAACGACCTCAGTCGCCCTGGTGGTGAATAAATTGGAACTTTACTTCCTGGGGAGAAAGACAATTACAGCTTCACTTCATTGGCTCGAACAGAAGTGTTAACACCTCTGCCCCAGCCTTCTGAACTTTCAACTTACAACACTTTACTTATACTTCTAGTTGAATAAATTTTTTTTTTTGATTACAAGAATAAATAAAAACCAATGGCTTATAATACTTGTTCCAAGCGACACCCTGCATCTCTGCCTGACAAGCTGGTCAACCATACGTTCGACGACGATGAGTTGACACAGCCATTGAGGAGGGAGAGCGGCCGGGAGAATATCAGCGATAACGCTGACCCTACCCCAAATGTCTCCCACGATATAGTTAACGTTATCTACCAGGTGCTGAGGGTTGACATTAGACAACCCACAGCAGCTGAAGATTTTGGAGTTAAAATGACCTTCCTTACCAACGACAAATTGTTGTTGCAACGGGAAAACAGACAATTAAAACAAGATTTGACTGATGCACTGCACCAATCAAAACTAGATAGAGAAACTCTAAACGTGGCAGTAAAGAACACGGTTGCTGCGGGTAGCGGAAGTTGCTCGCAACAACCACGAGCATGGGGAGAGAAGGTAGCTGCACTAAAACTATCTCTATTCTCCAGCTCATCAATCAAGGCTACCAAGTTTTGGGACGATTTAACAAAAACGTTCGATGACTTGGGCTGGAATAAAGATATCCTAGCTAAAAGTGGCCTCTCAACCCTTTTCAAAGGTGACGCAGCCGGTTGGCTCACCCGTCACGAAACGTGGGAGAAACTAACTCAAGTGTTTCGAGATCGGTGGTATCTATCAGAAGATATGCTGTACCAAAAACTAAGGAAAGTTCGCCAAGAAAAAAATTAAACGGCGAAACACACGCTTTTATTATTTGACGAAATATGCGCGCAAATGGAATCACCACCGACCGGTCGCAATAAATTAAATATCGCAACCGCGACGCTGCTCCCTGACGTTGCGCGATACGCAAAGAAATTTACACGAATGGGCGCATGTTCGTGGGAAGCCTTTCTTTAAGCATCGGAATTTTGGGATACAGCAGTCATGTTACGGGAACAGGACAATCCCACCCCGAAACGTGTCTCGCCAACACCTCGATCCTCCATAACAACAACTACGGTACCGACGGCTGTGACGACTAAAAAAATCACGACTGCCGCTACCACCCCCGCTAATACATCCAACGTGTTGGCCGATCACTTAAAAGCCCCCCGAGGTGGTGGTTGTTTTATGTGTGGCGGCCCACACTTCAAAAAGGATTGCCCGTTTGAGATCAAATGCTCAAATATGCAAACCTCCTTGAAAAGGATGGAAGACTTTTGGCGAGCAGAACTGGCTAATATGACAGCTGCGTTCGAGGAGCCAAAAAACGAGATTGTGCAGGAGGAAGAGTCACAGGAAGTGTAGTTCACGACACCTTTCTCACACCTACTCCTGCCGAGCTAAAAACGGATGCAGTATTCCACCCATCACCAACGGGCGGGAGAAATGCATTCCATCATTTTCAACAGGAAGTAGTGACGGACTATATACCTGTGCCGACTCGAAAGAGAACGCAACCTATGCCGTTCGACACATTCCAAATAAACAACAAGTTCATAAAGAGGTTAATGGACTCAGGAGCCACTAAACCTTTTGTGAGCGGTGCATTTTTGAAAAAATATGGTTTTTTACATTTGTTAAAGAAACCAGACAACCCATTAACCGTCTCAACGGGTGACAGAGTTCTGAAATCCATTGGTACTGTTACATTAAGACTACTATGGGGAACGGGAGATGAGGAGGTAACGTTTCACGTTATGCCCTCTCCTTCTTCTTATTTACTGCTTGGGTGTGATTGGATGGAAAGAAATAAAATTGTGGTGTCATTCCCCAAGCAGGAATGGTTCCACATTGACTTTCCAACCGAGACATTCCCTTTCGAAAGAGATCCTACCTCCCATGAGCTTGCAGAAGCCGTGTTCGAACAGTTTGATGGGTTATTCATGACAAAAGAAGAGGAGAAATCCTCGAATGACATCATCGGTGGCCTGTTATCTAAGAGCGCGTTGGGAAGGGATAAAATACTACGCTTACGTGGTTTACTAACCAAGTATCAGCATCTTTTTAGCAATACAGCTGGATGCCATCCTACGGCTGAACACTCGATTCCGACAACAAACACTAAACCTGTGAGATGTCGTGATTGACTTGTTAACCCAGCCAAAGCTGAAATCTTGCGTGGTCTGGTTGACGTGTTAGAAACTAATGGGTGGGTTGAGAGATGCGAATCACCTTATAACAATCCACCGGTTATCGTTTTTAAAAAAGGTGGAACTTTCCGCCTATGCATCGATTTCCGAGCTTTGAATAACGTCACGACAAAGGATGTTTATCATATGCCGGAGATTACTATGATTTTAGCATGTCTAGGGGGAAAGAAAGTTTTCTCAACTTTTGATCTCACTAAGGAATACTACCAAATCAGACTTAGGGAGTCGGACAGGTATAAAACTGCCTTTTCAATACCTCAAGGAACCTTTCAATTCACAAGAATGCCCTTCGGTCTCTGCAATGCACCAGCTGCATTCCAAAGAATGATGGACAACGTTCTTGGTGATGCGAAATACAAATGGGCAATGGCGTATTTAGATGACATCATTGTTTTTAGCGATTCATTCAAAGAACACATAAAACATTTGGAGGATATTTTCAAACGACTGATACGTCATAACTTAGCGGTCAGCCCCTCGAAATCATTTGTGTGCCCTGAGAAGATTGAATTTTTAAGCTTTGTTTTATCTGATGACGGCTATAGCCCGAATCCGGACAAGGTGATTGCAGTGGAGGAATACCCAGTACCAAGGGATGTTAAATCTTTACAAAGATTCATTGGTATGGCCGGATATTATGCTCCACTACTGCAAAACTTCCATAAGAACTGTGGGCCGCTCTTCATGCTCGTAAAGAAGGACACCCCATGGGAATGGACGGAGGAGTGTAATGTTGCATATAAGAGCATTAAACAACAACTGTCGCAACAGATCGTGCTCCCATTGCCCAATTATGCCCTTCCTTTCATCATTCACACTGATGCTAGTGCGGGTGGTCTGGGAGCAGTCCTTATGCAACTGTTACCAGACGAGAGTACGCCTCGACCAGTGGCCTACGCGAGTAGAACACTGCACGGAGCCAAAGCCCGCTATAGCACATCCGAATTGGAATGCTTGGCAGTCGTTTGGGCCGTCAAGAAATTCCAACAATACGTGGAATATTCCCACTACACCGTGGAGACTGACCATATGGCTCTGAAGTGCCTTATGTCAGCTGAAAATCTGACTGGTCGCCTCGCCAGACGGGCAATGTTCCTTCAACAAGAGAATTTTACAATTGTGTACAGAAAAGGTTCTCACAATCAGGTAGCCGATGCTCTGTCACGCAACGGGGGGGAGGATGAATGTAACCCACCAACCCTCAGCGCTGAAGACAAAGCACTAGCTAGAACTTGCACAATTTGGACGGAAGACGGGACTACGTCACCCCTTTCTACTGAAAACATTTGCGCAGAACAACGAAAAGACATAAATTTGTGTAAAATAATCGAGTGGCTGCAAGCTGACAACCCATCAACAGTCGACATCTCGCGATTGCACGATCTCTACGCAAATAACATCCAAGATTTTCTGGTTGGCAATGACGGGATGCTCATAAAATTTGCATCTTATCGTTCCGACTGGTTTATCGATGCTCGTGACGAAAGTGCTGCGTTAAAGATAGTGATTCCAGTATCTCTACGCAAATACTGCCTTCAACAGTGTCATGACCACCCATACTCAGGTCATGGGAGAGTGGAAGTGACACTGGAACAAGTTAAACGTATTTACTATTGGCCAAAAATGACAGCATTAGTCACCGATTATGTCAAGAAATGTGATCAATGTCAGAAATGCAAGCCAATACAAAGAAAACCAGCAGGGCTGCTAAATCCAATATCACCAAAAATAGGACGTTTTGAGAGGATTGGGATTGATTTAATGGGACCCAAACCCATGACAAACAATCGCAATCGTTTCATCCTGGTAATCGTGGATTATGCAACTGCATGGGTAGAAATTGCTGCATTGAGGACTGCTAAAATGGAATCAATTTTACCAGTTGTCAAAAGATTTTTTAATACGTTTGGTGCACCTTTGTTTATAGTCAGTGACTTAGGGAAACAATTTGTGTCCGAATTATATGACAAACTGTGCTCTGATGCAGGGGTTACGCCACTTAGGACAACTCCTTATCATCCACAAACAAACTACACTGAGAAAGTTAATCGGAATATAAAAATAATGCTTCAGATTTTTACATTCAAGCACACCGCATGGGATGTAAAATTGGGAGAAATTAATTTTGAGTTGCGAACAGCTCTCTCGAGCATTCATAGATACACCCCTGCAATGCTTACATTTTTAAAAGAATTAAGACCTTTCTGGGATAATTGGGAAGTATCATCAGATGCACCATTTGACCCAGAAAGACCTTATGACACTGTCAGAATGTTAGTGAGACATATGGGAATTTTGTTAAATAATGCTATGTGTAGCAAGCAACTAGCTAAACTAAAACAAAAAACCTATTATGATGAACACCATCGTGATGATAACTTTAAAGTCGATGACTTGGTATTGTTGAAAACTCATCCACTTTCTAAAGCTAAAATTAATTACTCAGCATCACTGGAAGATCGATTTGAGGGACCTTACTCGATTGTTGAGGTGAAAGGAAATGGTGTGTACACTATAGCTAAACCTATCACCCTAACTAATCGAAAAACAGTGAATGTTTCTCAACTCAAACGATACTATGCTGATTTATCTTCAGCTGAATGGATACCTGCCATTCAGCCCACTGATAATGTTAGTAATGACCTTAATCTAAGGCCACCGACCAATGAATTATCAAATTCATCAGACGGTAGCCAAACACAGCCTATTATGTCATCTGATGATCTAATAAATTCACCAGACAATTTAGATACACAGGGAACCCTCCCTCGCCTACGCAGAGTACGTAAACCGCCCCAAAGATTGGATCTTTGATTCGGAATACGCCTCTTTTGACTTAGACATTGGTAGATGAGATGATTGAAATCATTGAAAATTGTTAAAAAAAAAAATTTTGAGTCTGATTTCGTCCTAACCACCAATCCCTAACCCGACGTAGCCATTCTCCTGAGACCCGATCGTTGGTCCGAGAAAATTGCGACGTCATAAACTAATATATCGCATTACCAACCCACCGTGACTATAACTACATACTATCACGGATCGGCTGTTAGTACAAAAATTGTGGGGCACGTATTGCGACGAGAAACGAGCACGAGTTAAGCCTAACGACCTGACCCACGCTCATCTCACGGCCGCAAAAATAACTCCCCACTCAGCGACCAATGCAAGGATCGATCGGCAAGTGGAAAGTGGAAATTTATAAACACCTTACAATATTCAATTAGTTTTATTTCATTATTGAAACCCACCTTTTCCAGCAAATTGTTGAAAGCACGGTATCCGTGTGCTTAGGCCATTTTTGTTAAGTAAACTTGGAACCGGTTCCGGATCAGAATTTCGCTAGTGACGTCATAATGCGGTTCCTCATTTCATTCGCTCGTAACTCGCTTCACACACACTCGCGAGTTTCGAGAGTAAAAAAATCGGCATTTTCGTTATTTTTTGGATAGGAATAAATAATTACCATCCATAAATAAAATGTCTTTCACTACAAAAACTGAAAAGGAGGAATTCAAGGTCTAAGATCTATTAGTCCCTCCCTCCTTATTGTCTTAATCAATTCTGTCACCGGGTGGGATAAAGGCACCTAATGTGTCATCACCCGACCTATTGACAATTGATTATCGCGATTGTTTGTGACGTCAATACGGCCACTGCCGTAGTAATCAATAACTGAAAACTTAGAGGAATTCACTTTTTCACTTACCGCGCTATAGACAGCATCGCCGCTCGTCACCACAAACAATTCTCAACACTACTTTTAGCCACTTTGGATTATTTTTGCTATGCCACCGGTAGGTTAAGAGAAAATAAAGCAATTTTTTAAGTGTATATCAACAGTTTGATCGATGTTTGGGAGTTTTTTAACTTCCAAACGCCGATCATCCGACCAAGTGATAAGTTTTGACTGCCGTGCCGAGTGGGTAGTAGGACCGAGGATTTCCTCAGCTCTACCACCTGCCAGGCCAACAACCGGAACTATTGCATGTCACTTAACTAAATTACAAACTTTTATTATTCCCTTTCACTAATAAAAACTCACTTTAATTCGGAAACTTGTTCTTTTTCGGTATAACGAACCCATCGGCAATTTTTTAGCCGATAGGCCTATCGTATTGAAATAGGAAGTACGAATTATCACTCAAAAAATTTCAAACCTTCAAAACTCTTATGTGAAATAAATCCCTTTATTAAAATCACTCACTTTAACGGATAAATGCTAGAATGTTTTTAAAATTTCAAAAACACTGCCATTGTTGGCCTAAAAAATAGAAACTGACAGATGCAAAAATCCGTTTCTTCTCGTTTTTTTTGGAAAAATAAAAATATTGCACAGTCTCCACTGCGTATATTTTTAAAATAAAAAATCTGATCAAATTTATGTTCCGACGACTTTTTATTATCCCAAATGACAAATAGCTTACGCCAAGTTCACCAAGTAGCGATAGTGCACGACTTCGTCACTAGATGGTGTTATCGGATTCCATCGACCAAAGTCGTCTAGTTGCACTTTTATATCGCATATTTCAAACTTTTTTAAGATTTTTTAGGTTTTTAACCCCAAATTACATTATTTAACAACCTACATCTCTCTATTTCCCTTAATAACATGTTTTCGTCGATATTTATAATAAGATGAGAGCGCTGGTCATTGCACTTCAACCAACACTCACATCTACTTATAACTATTTATTTATCAAGTACTCTCACTGAATGTCTTACTGATTGTGGAATGCATTTATCCCACAGCCACAAGACACCCATATTACATATTAATAATTTTTGATTACAACTTTATTTTATGTCACGTTTTACTCATAATTTTTTTTTATATATATATTTTCAGAAGAAACCAGATTGTTCGAGGTCTCGAAGGAGACAAGAGGATGATGGCGAGGGGGCCGGAATCGCGGAGATGGTGATTTGCACCATTTGCGCGGGACTGGGTTTCCTCATCATCTACCTCACAGAAGGTAGCCTCCAATGCGGAAACTGCCTTGGGTTAGGATGGGTCCCACGATCCCTCCAAACCTCAGCTGCAGTTTCCCGCCACTATGACCCACCAGGAATTCACCGCCGAAGACGAGGGTGGAGCTCGCTCTACCACTCATTCCCAACGATGGATTCCCGAGTGAAGTCATTGCAGCAGGAAGGCCTACTATGGCCTACTGTTAACCCTGCACCACTGACTGAGGAGCAGGACGACTATGGGAGAGAGACATGCTCCCTGAATGGCACCGGATAGCGGGGAGATTCACCTCACCACCACCCAGCACCTCAACACAATCAGTTGTCGCCCAACCTCCTCCTGAGCCAACAGCAGGTGCAAATTGTCAGCGCCCACGATCAGCAGAATCCCCCCGGGGCAACCCAATTGTTTATGAACCATCAGAGGAAGATATCGCGCAAACAAAAGAGCGATACCCATTCCTCTCCGGCGAGGATCTTATCACTCGTGCATGCGCAACGCTCCGTAACAGAGCTAAAGACAGGAAAAAGCACGCTCGTTTAGCAAAAAAGTTGGCCGAAAGTCGTGCAACGCTAGAGCAATGCGAGGCCAGCAACCTTCAACTTAGCGACGCGGAGGAGACTGAGGAAGAGATGGAGGTAGTCGAGGTACCACCACGACCGCCCTCACCAATCCCTCAAACCCCTACGCTTCCTAGACATTTTTCAACAATCGAATCCACTTCCTGGGCCGACGCAACGGAGATGGAATTCCCATCCAGCCCCGCCGCCCCAGTTAAAGAAGAGGGTCCAATAACCATTCGAGCACACAAACTTATCATGCAATTCGGGACAGGATGCAAGGGAACAAAGAACCGGTTGGAACGACTTCCGCTGGGAGCTCGTCCCCGCATGCCCCCCCGAAGTTGCGTGGGATGTTCACATGGACTGCCCACTACTCAATGGCGACGCCTTGGCTCGTATTGCCCCTAAGGTAATCACGATGAGCCCAAGTGCCGTCATTGCATGGCGAGCAGAACTTGCGGTTTGGGCTGCATTGCACATGCTTTGGTGCATTGCGACAATCGTGTGTTGTGGCCCGATATTCACGAACATGTTTGATCGCTTACGTGCGTTGCTCACACGCGGAAACGATGGCACGTCACACGGTCGTCGCCTTGCAAGAGCTCAGCAGCTCATTCTAGCTATTAACCGACTACTCGGCTCACCCGCCAACGATTGGCTGGAGCGGCTCTTGCCGCTGCAGGCAGTCGCAAAGGGGACGCCGTTTGACATGGGCGCCGACGGATTACCAGTCAAACGACACCAAATCACCGGCGAAGATTTTGGATGGTCCTCGCTATTCAGAGTGTCGCCGGGAGATGATGGCGATTGGCCAATCCCGCCGTGCCACGAGATACCAAAACACACGCCGAGATGGGCGACGGATCCACCACCGCCACCCATCCCGCTCCCTGATTTCCTAGGACGTGTGAAGGCCATGCGGGCAGAGGAGAGAAGATTGGCAAGAGAAGAGCAACCTGCACCTGCCTTGTCAACCAATCCCCGCAACCTGCCGGCTGGTAAACACCAACCAACAGAAGGATGGGACGCGCGAGTTTCACAACCTGCGACGTTCCACCCTCCTACACCCCCCCTCTCCCCC
>JAQFZU010002156.1:0-10458 GCA_034696185.1 Henia vesuviana | reverse complement strand
TAAAATTAATATTATTATATTTAATACGTATAAATAAATTTAACAAATTGTACACATTTTAAATATAAAGTTTAAAACAATATCAACAAGAAAAACAATAAATAATCAATAAATAAATAAATCAATGACAAACAATAAATAAGGAATACAAATTTCAAAACAAAACGTAACACATACACGGAATTTTTAACAAATGCATAACAAATACAGAGACAATTAAAAAAATTATAAATTAAAATTAAAAAAAATAAATATCAGTGCTGCCAGCTGCTAGGGCTGCCTGTAGCTATTGCTGTCTGCCATGTTGTCAACATTTAGTTGTCAGTGACGTGTAAAATAGTGTAAATAGTGGGCATCTCGCAAACTGGTGCATTGGGGAGCTAAAATACACTTGTTCCGTAATGTTATCTTATCGCAATTCCAATGCAGAGATAAATAAATTTGAAAACGATAAACAAGTTATAAGTAATTTGGCACGAATTATTTTTACAGAAATTACTTCGTAGTCGTCAGGACGGTTCAGTATTTTTTTCAGTATTTTTTCGCAGATTTGAAAACGGTAAGAAATTTATTAATAATGTTATTCTTATTTTCAAACGATTAAATTTTACGCTAATAATAAATTGAAGTGAAAATGTTTTAATTAACGATAGTCATTCACAATTTTTCACTGGAATTTAAATGTGTTAATACGAAGCTTTTAATTGATTTTTTCCAATCGTATGCAGAATGTTTATATTTAAATAGAACTAATGATCGAAGGAAAAGATTTTCTTTCGCGTTGCGAGTTTTTTAAAAATGTTTCTTTTTCTAAGATGGCTATCGTTCACACACCCACCGATTTAAATAAAATTTTGAACCCGCCATTTTCCGAGCCGTGACGTCATTTCAAGTCTAAAATAATTTTATAATTTTTTTGTTGACATAGAGAAAATTATTTATTATTGGCTCATGCGTCGAATTTTATGATTTTTTAACACTCATAATTATGAATTTTTTCAAAAATTAATTTAAAAAATTTAAATTAATTGTTGGATATCCAGAATTTTAATGTTATGTTATGTTAATTTGAAAACAAAGATAAAAGTATTTTAGAATGATAAAACAACTTATAAGTAATTGCACACGAATAATTTTTTACAGAAATTACTTCGCAGTCGTCACATACTGTTCGGCAATTTTTCGCAGATTTCGAAAAAGTAAGAAATTTATTAATTTTATTTTTATTCTTGAACTAAGTGTGTGATTAAATTTCATACTAAAATAAACCAAATTGAAAATGTTTTAATTAACGATACTCATCCACAATTTGTCACTTTAATGCAAAGTGAAAATACGAGCTTTTTAATTTATTTTTTTAATTCTATACAGAAGTTTTATATTTAAGTGGAACTAATGAGCAAATGAAAAAAAACTTATTTTGTCACAAGACTTTTAAAGAAAAGATTTTCAGACATTGCTATCTATTACATACCCACTAATCTAAATAAATTTTTATAACATATACTGTAGTTATAAGTTTAGATATTTTAATAGGACTTAATAGAATTATAAAATTAGGTCAACCGTACCAAATCTTAAAACTTAATACATTTTTTATTGACATAAATATAATATTACAAGAATTTGAAATACCAAATATTGAAAATGACTGACAGAATTTGTACATTATGTTTAGAATACATTAATTCCTTTCAGATATATTTCATTTATCATCATGGCCAGTAATGATACTGTTGTTCCTTTTTTAAATGGACCGGTACAGGGTAATACCATAAATGTACACATTACAACCGGAACAAATTCTGCATTAGAATGTAATAGAAAAGTTAGAAAATAAATGCAATTATGAAATATACAATATATTCAGCAGATAACCAAAGAAAGACGGATTTATTTTCATCTTCTAATAAAGTAAAATTTGGCACCGATTTAATAGGTGAGCTGAAAAAAAAATAATTTATTATAAAATTATAAAAGTAAATTGTTTAGCATAAAATCTTAAAAATTTAATACAATTTTTTAAAAATAAATTTGAAATATTGAGTATTGAAAAAGGTTATTGTTTAATTTTCAAAATACGTTTACACACCTTAGATATATTATTTAGCATTATGGATGTCACGATATAAATCTTGGTTTCCTAGATGGACCTACAAATGCTAAAAAAACCTAAAATCATGATTAAATCATATGTTAATAGTCCCAACACAAATTCTAAATAATTACTATAAGGCTAAGTACTTCCAGTTATAACAGTTTGTATAATTTATTTTTAGCAAATGATGGAGAAGGAGATTCCTCTACCTCTTGCTCTAGAAAACTAAAAGCTTATACTGATATGATAGAAGAACTGAAAATTGTATATCGAGATTATACTTTACCAACAGTTGCGTGGCTACAAGAATGTAATTTAGATTTGGAAAAATATTTTGTTGACTTAGAACTCACAGAATCAGAAACACCACTTGAAATTCCAGACATTTTTAAACCTGTAAACAACACAAAGCCTTTGAGAATAGTGATTGAGGGTCAGCCAGGGTTTGGTAAAACGACTTTGGCAACAAAGATTGCTTTCGATTGGGCAATGGGAAAAGAATACGTGGACTTTAAACTTGTCATTTTTGTGCCACTGAGGCAATTAGGAATGCACAAATTTGGAGACGCCATTGTATCTGTTGAAAATAACAAAATTGAAGAAATAATAGACGATAATGCCGACAGAACGTTGTTAATACTCGATGGACTTGACGAAGTGACGGAAAATAATCGGAAAATTGTCAACGATATACTGTACAAAAGACGACATCCTCGAGTCACAGTAATCGCTTTGTCCAGGTCTAACGTGTTTCGGCTGAACAGAGATGAACGAAAGGTTTTGGGTGGAATCCAAAACGTAAGAGACAAGTATTACGACAAACGGGTTTTAATACTTGGCATACGAGACATCAACTCGAAAAAAGAGTTTTTGAACAACATTTGTCCGGAAAAGTCTATTGGAATACTCGAGAACCACCGTCTTCTGAGTTTGAAATTATTGGACGCGCCTTTGTTTTTGATGTTGGCGTCAGTAATAATTGACGACTTGCCCAATATTTTGACAAAAATAGATTTTTACAAATGTTTTTTTAATTTCACAATCAAACAAAGTTACATGAATCGAGACCTTCCGATTAGCGAAGGTTTTGATTTGTTTGATTTGCAGCCAGACAACTCAAAGGATTGCATCTGCGAGTTTGGAAAATTGTGCATCGAAAAAATCGTCCAAGGCAATTTTCAATTCGAAAGTGACGATTTGATTAAAAAAGTATATGAGATGGGTTTTCTGACCAAACAGAGTGAAAAAATATCAAAATTGAGATCGAGAGATTACTTCGAAGCGTTCCATTTATCTATTATGGAGTTTGCTTCGGCGTTTTATTTGTGGGAGAAACGTGACTTTTCAGCAAATATAAAAAAATCTGTTTTAGAACATTTTCTCGAAAGTAAAGAAACATCTCAAATACTTCCATTTCTCGTAGGTTTTGTAAAAAGCGAAAAGGAATTGGATTGGATTTTATTTGAACTTGACCCTTATAAATGGATATTTAAATGGCAGATTAAAATAACAGTACGACTTCTTTGGCATTGCCCGGTGAATGTCATTTCTAAAAGCAAACATTTGAATTCTTTTATTCAATCAGTTGTTAAGATTGATTATCATTATATAAGTACATCAGAATATAGTAACACATTTACCGAATTACTCAAGTGTGATGCTGTTAAGCGTATTATGATTTATGAAGAGGATTTAGAAAAACACTCTGCATTGCATAAAACTGTATTGCCAACGCATAAAACAGAAGTTGTTTTAAGGATATGGGGTGAAAGTTATAATAAGATTGCAATTTGTACGATCCCCTTCAATCTGCTCCAACATGGTTTAAACATTGGAATGTCTCAAACGATTCAACATTCGACATCAATTATAGTGGACAAATGTTTTATAAATCTGTGCAAAGACAACATATTAAAATTTATGCCAATAATTTCAAAATCAAAAAATGTTGTATTAATTGTACATGCATATTCCGAATGTGATAAAACAGTTTGCAAGTTGCTAGAAAGAAATAATGTAATACAGTTTGAGCTATTTGGAGATTATATCTCAGATATTAGCAATATCATCCACACTGCTGCTAATATGACCAATTTATCTGTCGTCTATTTCCAGGGAAAAAGTGTTGACTTGCACAATCTTACCAATGGTGGAAAGACGAATTATGATTCTGTAGAATTAACATGCGAGAATGTAACGTGCAAATACCCACTGATAAATAAAAACTGTTGCAATGGTTTGAGTATAAGGGGTGTATATTGTTCTTCTGAAAATATAAAAGCAATAACAGAGTTAAATCCTGAGTTATTTTGTTGTTGGGAAGATTTGTGCGATAAATTAATACGAGAACATCCCGATTGGGCTGGATTTCACTCTGTGAAAAATTTAAAGATCAATGCATACAATAAAAATAAGTTTAGAAACTTATTGCACTGGAAAAATTTAGAAACATTGGAAATTTTGGATTTCAATAACGAAGAAGACTTGGCACTCATAATAGCAGAACTACAAATTTCCAAACTTACTATTAATTGTGAATGTGAATCGCTAATTAAACATTTGAACAATTTATGCAAACCAAATAGTCAATTAAAATCAATCGAGAAGGGTTATTTTTCACGTAATTCTCTTGTAAGAGAATTAACAAAAGGTCTCGAGCTTAATCATTGGAATCAGTTTGATTTAATTTTGAATGACTATTATGATGCTGAATTATTTAAATTATTGTGGGATTTCAATGTGGATATTTCAGATTGTAATAATTTGAATATTTGTAAGTGTAATTTACCTTTCTATTATATCGAAGATTTTAAATCACATTTTCATATATCTGTAACAAATAAATTGTAATTTAATTTTATAAATCATTGCATTATTAAAGCAAAAACATTTTTATCAATATTATTGATTAATGATTATTTTAAGATTTTAAAAATAAATTAAAAATTAATTTTAGTTATTTTTGTTTTTCACATTTGGACTAGAACTGCGTTGATTTAATCGAAAAGAAGACGGAAAAAAGTGTTTGAAATATTTAATTTGTTAAGAAATTCTATAATTTTTAACGTAATAAATTAATTTAAATATGTCGAAATCGAAAATACGTTTGTTTTATTTAATAAATTCGTAAATCCGCATTTTTCCGATCCGTGTTGTCGTTTAAATTAACAAATATTTTTTATTAGTTTATAATTTTGTTAATATTTTAATAATAAATTAATAATAACTCGATAAATTAATAAAACCTTTTAAAATTATTTATTTAAAAATTAAATGCAAAATATCGAATAAAAACTTCCAATTTCGCCACCAGGCATTGAGATACCATAAAAGATACCATACAAGGATAAATCATTCTCATACATCATTTTCTGCTTTGCAAATTGCTTAAGCATATTATTTCGTGACAAAATTCTCGAGATTGTAAGTACCTTAAAAATCGATTTTAAAACAATTATTTGAATTTTTCTCGATTTTAGGTTGGAATATTCGGTTTTTTGAAAACGCATTCGAGCAGGAATCGCGTTCGAAATTACGCAATTTTTTTCTCATCAACCAATTGTGGAATCGGTATTGATTTAATACGAGTTAAATATCAGTCTAAAGTCGAGTTTATAGATTTTAATTATTTTATTTTATTCCAAAAATTGACTTCTTTCGGAAATGACGTAAATCGTGGGAAAATTCGAGGTGAAGTTTTTAGTCACTGCAATCAGATGGGCAACGGCCGAATTACTTCTCAGGAGATGTTTTTCACTTACAAGGAAGTACTATGGACTTCCCCCCTCAGATTTGCATAATTTTAAAGAATAAAATCAATTAATACTTAACTAAAACAATGCCCAAATCTAAGGACCCACTTAAAATTAATATTGTGATTTTTGTAGCCTAATAATGCACTTTATTCCCATAGGAAAAAAGTTTGATTTTTTTTCTATGGAAAAAAGTGCATTATTAGGCAGTAAGAGTAATAGTAATTCTTTTTACTGGAAGTAGGTCCTTAGATTTGGGCATTGTTTTAGTTAAGTATTAATCGATTTATTTCTTTAAAATTATGCAAATCTGAGGGGGAGTGGTCCGTAGTATCTCCTTGTTAGGATTCGAACGATTGGAAACACATTCAACTTAGTTTCGATTTGAATATTGATTCGGTTCGACAAGTAACGACGGCAACTCTCGTTTGTGACTTGAAATTACGTAAATTCTGCATCTAGACCTGATTGGGTTTTTGGTGTTTTCAAAATTTAGACTCATGGTTTTAATATAATTCCATCAGAATAATGCATTTTATTTTATTTTGTTTTTACAATTGCGATTTGATTTCGACTGCAAAAATTAAGAAAAAATCGAAAATTTGTAAAAGAAATTTGAAAATTTTAATATTTAAAATTTATTTTGCAAAATATTTGACATTTTAACTGTGGTGATTTAGTCGAGTTGTGGGCACACTTTCTAGTTGATCGAAATAACTTTACATTTCTGAGTCGTGTGTTTTTATAATTTAGTAAATTTTGATCAAATTGCAAATTGCTTAGCATCGGTTTTTAAGTCCCTTATTTTATGACTTTAAACATCGATTGTCACATATTCCAATTTTTAAACAATTATTGATTTTTTCTCGATTTCAGGGCGGAATATTTTTTGGAAAACAAGGAGGTATTCCGTACGAAATTACACAATTGTAAGCTTAATTTTGGTCACTTTTTTACCACCGACGAGTTAAACATCACTCGTGTTGGAGTAAGTATTGAAAAATGTTAATTTACATCTCGTCTCCCAACTTTTACCATTTGGTTTGGTGTCGGTGCAGTTATACGCGAGTTTGTAACATAATCCCATTAATCATTAAAACAAATCTCGAATCCGTCGTAATTGTAGACCAAAGGAGGTTTGCTAGTTTTGCTCGCTAATGATCGACGAGGACGACATTTTCTAGGCATATTGTTTCTTTCTGTGATTTTTTGTTCGTCGTAAACCCTGCTAAAACAAATTGAAATTTAATTTTTAGAAATTTTGTATTTTTTTGACTCTACAAAATGATCTTGGCTTCCGATGGCGAATTCATAGGGATTTCCAGGGTCGACAAAGACGATGTAGAGAGCCACCTTACTCTCGTGCATTTTTTCTACATTTTAGGCCAACTGTGAGATGGAAAGGGTCGAATGGGTCGTGGAGATTGGAGTTACTTTGTGCGTGGCGCCGCGGTGTTAAGAGAGTTGACAAGTTATGTCTGGGGAACGATTGGATTTTTATTGTATTAGTAAAATTAAGTAGCACTGGGTTTGGTTAAGGTCTCTCAATTTTTTTTACAAAGCCATTAAACAATTGTTTTTTTTAATTATTTTTTATGTTGGTTCTGATTCGTCACGACCGACACGCGCAGCAAAGCCTACTTCGAGTTGGGCAATTCGACATAACGAAATGTTAATTGTGCAAATTTGTTTACGAAGTAGAGCACTGAATGGGCAATGCACGAACGACTTGACAACACTGGTTCATCGGGAGCTACGGTAGTTAATGTGGTTAATTATTTTTTTAAATGATTTTACGAAAAGACAGAAAAAAGTGAGATGGAAATTGAGAAGGAAATCAAAGCCGAATTTTGGTCAGGGTTGAGGGAATCGGCAGAACCTTCGAAGATGGGATCTCGACTACCGACACAACGACCACCACCACCAACACGACCATCTTCACTTTAATATTATAGATATTACATTATTAGATATACTTTTGGATGACTGGTTAAGTAGCTAATTTCACTCAAAACCTCTGACACATGTCAATCAATCACTGACATAAAAAATATGCAAATTACACAAAAAGTTTGGAATCCTGCCAATTTCGATTATTTGATTTTTCCAATTTAATTTATAATATTATTTTTAAATTCCAATTTTTTAAATTCCTTCAAAACAGGAAAAACCTGCATCTCCACCAGTTTGTTACGGGTATTTTAGGTCACGTAACCTTTCGGGATCGAATTTAGGAGAATGTAGCTTAACAAATTCATTTGCTCAATCCGTATGATAAAGAAATAGACTTCAATTTTATAATTTTTGAAAACGGTTTAAATCAACAATTTATTCAATTCGATAAGGAACTTTCATTTAACAAGATTGTACACTTTGCAATTCTCACATTTATTACAACCCCAAAACTAACAATTCTGACACAAATTAGTTATAAATAAAATAAAACATTTCGCTAGCCCGGCTGGTGCTATTTATTAGTAACGAAATTAAATCCACTTTTAATAATCCAAATAACAATCCGAATGATGTCTTCATACGTAGTGTAGATTTTCGAGTAATAATTGTTTGGTTTCAACCATGCACCGCCGACCTCAAACGGGTAGCAATGAGGGGGCTTAGATTAATAAATTCACACAAAATACACTTTACAAATAATAACACAATTACCCTCACATAATCCAAAATAAATACAAAATACAAAATCAACAAATTAATTATCATAGATAATCATTAGAAACACTTCTATACTCTTGAAAGTTCCGATCGAATCTGCTCAAATTTTCCGATCACTGCTCAATCATTAGGTCTGGGTTGATTTACTATTTTTACTTAAAGAGTCCTTCGTGGTTAATGCCATCTATCGGTGGTATTCGGCATTTTAACGCTATTTCATGTCTACCACATGACAATATCGATCAAAAGGGTAAGTCACATTTGTTTTTGTTTTCGAGCGAGGAATAATGGTATTGCAAAGTCAAACGACTAAAGGTGATCGATGAGAAAAATCAGCAGTGGATATTTCTGGAATTTTCTGGAATTCTGAAGAAATTAGATTAGAAAAATTCTGGATTCTGGAATTTTGTTATCGCATCACAATTTCTAAGGGTCTCGAGATTAATCGTAGGAATCGTTTAGGATTTTATTGACGGATTTATTTAAAGTATTGTGGGTTTTATAATTCTGGCTTTTGCCAAGTTTTGTTGCGGTTTTTTTTATGCAACTTTGCAAAGTGATTAGCATTGGCTCGAGTCCTTTATTATACGAGTATAAACATTTACTTTCATACATTCCGATTGATCTCGAGGTGAATCCGATGCACTTATCCGTTTTGCAGTACAAAGGGAACCGAGGGAGTCACGAGTTTTCAAAGTCGGGATTTTCTCTAGATTTTGTTGTGGTAAATGGGATGGGGGTTGCGACCGTTGAATAGTGACACCTAATGGCAGTAAATATAAAATATCTCATTTGCTTAGAAATTATAATTAAAAAAAGTTTTTTTTGCACAATGCCACATTCATTAATTTTTTAATTAATTTAGAAAAATTTCATTTTAAATAATAAACCGAAACCTACTTTGTACATAAAATTTATATTGTTTCGTTTATCCTTATATGCCATCTGTTATTAATAATTTTCTTATTGCAGGCATGTGATTGCTGTTTGAGAGCGATTAAGTTTTTCGGCCACACTCGTTGTCGATAAATTTGATAATTTCCAATTTCTCAGAATCCGAAATTGATTTTCTAACTTTTTTTTCACGGTTAGTCGTTTTGCAATACCTTTTAACGATAGGTGGCGCCACTTGGCGACTTCGAAAGGACCAAAGCGAGAGTGAATTCCACAGTGGACACAACTTGTTGAATATTTTTCCACGGATTTTAAAGAGGTACGAAACAAGTTAATAATTATATTTTTGCAGGTTTGTTGTATTGTCGAACCATGCGTGATGCGATTAAATAGCGCGCTAATCATTTTTAAATGATTTCTCAAACTGTTTAACGAATGTTTATATTTAAACCGAATAGTAGATTATAAAATGGCGACACAGTCCATAGATAGCAATCTTGGTAGGAAACGACGTTACCCATATCCTTTTTTACTTCCAACATTTCTCGTGCTGTTTGCCCTTTATTAGTTCTAACTTATCTTATCTGATTAATTTTAAAAATTATTTTAAGAAATTTGATGATTGATTTTTATTTTCTTTATTATATTGTAGCTTATTTTGGTATAGAGACTTAATCGATGCATTTAATTCAACTTTTTAAAATTTATATTTTGATTTGCTCAGCATATACCGTATATATTTGTGGAATATATATGTAGAGAAACCAGACTTGATTTGAAATGGCAAAATTGTGAAATTTATTTTAAATGTTAAGCGATTTGTTTCAAGGATTAAGTGAATTTTTTAGCATTGGTTGCAACAGGACTTGCTTGGACAGTATGTATTTAGAATGGTTTTAAAGGTTGTTGTTCTTGTTTAAAGGTAAACAAATTCCATTCAAAACCCATTTGAAGTAAATCCTCGAGGTCTAATTTCCGTTCAAATAAATCTTGTCATAACAAATCAGTATCAAAATAAACCTTGTAGCAAAATGTCTTTTC
>JAQFZU010002155.1:0-10459 GCA_034696185.1 Henia vesuviana | reverse complement strand
TTTAGCTCCCTTGACTTTATTGCCAGTAGATAAATAGATTTTATAAAATTCCCAGGTGATCAAAAAGTCTAGTCGAATTTCTTTCTCATCTTAAACCAAATGGCTTGTTTCAAAGTGGGTAAGATAGAGAGGTGTCTTGTTTTTAATGTCGCCAGCGGCTACTGAGGCCATACACGATTTCAAAGTGGGAGCAAAGAAATAAGTACATGTAAATAAAATATAAAATAAAATGTTGTTAACCAGTAAAACCAGTTTATGGAAAGCTACTAGTATATACTCAAAAAAATAAAATTTATATAAAATCTCATGATCATGCTTTTACATGGATCTAAACGATTTGCATAGTTAAAATATATTTTTTGTCGAGTATAAGATTGCCAAGTCGCTCATGAATTTTAAACAGCATGCCCACGGTCCGTCAATAGGAGACTAGACCATGATGTTTAAAATTCAAATTGCAACCGACAAATCCTGAACTCTAGCGACAAAATGTAAGTAAGTTTTATCAATAATTCATCATTTTTGAAAAGAAAAACAGCGGATATTTTCACGTTGTATTAATTTTATCGATGCTGCTACATTATGAGGAAGCTATAAAAGATTGTTTACAATTTATGCAGTAAAATAGAAATGAGTGTAACGATTTCCGATTCTACTGTATCAATTATAAATCTGCCATTTTTCTTCCAGCTGCAAAGTAATAAAAGTGACAAATCGCAGCTGTAATGAGTGATATCCATTACTTAGAAATGTCAAATTTCGATAGCGTCGATTATGAATTTTTTTCATTTCTTAAAATAATATTTTATTTGTTATTTTGACTTCGTACTTTAATTCTATCATCGCATTTAAACGAATGGCCAATCGATAAAACTATTTTTTCTAATTTTATTCCATCAAACATTTCTTTTGTAATAACTGGAAAAAAAACACATAAAACTGCAGATGTCGTCATTATTTTGTCAAAATTAGATATTCTTTGAAAATGAAAAAATTATACCAACAAAAGAATAAAATAAAAAAAAACTAATTTCTTCAACTTAATTTTGTTCAGTCACGAAATATTTTTCATCATTGCATCACAGCAAATAAAAGGTCAAATTAACACGCAAAAAAAAAACATTTTCAAATCACAATTTAACCCAAAAGCAGATAGTAAAAATACTTTTTAAGCAAAAATAAGTTTTTGAAATTTTTTTTCTATATTTTTTAAACTAAAATGTAAACAACATATTCGCATGCAGTGCACGTTTCACTATTTTCACTTTCAATAGTAAAGTACGTGATTTTTTTTAAAACTTTAATCAATAATGAATGAAAAACTAATGTCGAATTGATTTTCAATGTTAGCATTTTTTTTACTTTTATTTATTCGTACAGTTGTTCAAATTGGAAGCAACTGCATAAATATAAGATGTGACAATTATCATTACATTGTTGTCAAGTATGTGTTGATTGTGTGAATAATAAAGGCAATTTTGATTATGCTAATAACGTAGAAAATAAAAATACTAACGAGATAATAAATAAGCCATTATTAATACATTGTGAAATAACTTTTTTCCTTTAGACGCTATCCATCATCGGCTTAAAAATCCTTTTATAAGATATTATTGTTTGAATAATTAAGCTAGACGAGCAAACTTTTTTCTAATAAAAGAAACGTTTTTTATAATTAAAGTAAATGATGATTTGTTTGCTTTGCTGGATAGTTTTCTAAAAGTCATTAAATTTTCACTTCTAAGCAAACTTAAGCAAAAGAACTAAAAAAAATATAGCGAGTACTAAGAGAATATTTAAAACTACTCAAAGAACTAAAGAAAGTAAATTAATCTTAATCATTTAAGTTTAATAAAAAAAAATCACTTTCATAGGTTTTAGTTTCAAATACCTACAATTGTTGCCACTTATCGTCCATGACTTCTAACCCCTTTCTCGAGTTCGTTTCCTAGTTTTACAACTAGCAATTTCCAATTCATCGCAAGACTCGCGCCGCCGTCATTAATCATCACCATAAATGTCATTTGCTTTGTTCTAAGACATTTCCTTTCTTCCAACTGAATTCCACAGGAATTTAAAAGTTCAGAAGCTTTATCTTTAAAAAAATCTTATTTATATCTTCTTATATCCACAAAAGGCGAATTAATAATTATTAAATTTTAACTTTTGATTTGAGCCTGAAGTTAAAATGTATTTATTGGTGTAAATTAAGTAATTTCGAATAATTTTCAATTACATACTGTGTACACAATTTACTACAAACACTGCAATTTATTTAAATTGGTTTAAAACAGTTCTCTTCGATCAGTTCAACTTGAGTATTTTCGTTGTCTGATTGCTAGCAGTTTAAATTGTCTAAGAAAAACATTACATGCCAAATAGTTTGTGCTTTTTGCTTCGGTAATATAATTTTATTTTGGTTGCTTTTAATGGTAATTTATTATTAACGTAAAGAGGTTTCGTCAATGTTTTATTTAATGAAAAAAAGACGAAATTACTCGAGTTCGATTTATCGTCTTTTAACCTGCAATCATTAATCAGTGTTTGGGTTCTCACTATACTTTCCACACTTATTTGAATTCCCAATACGATGATTATCCATCAAATTGAAATGGTAAAGTTCACAATTTATTCGATCGAATTTTTTTTACTTTATAAACAAACCTGTGAATAAAAAATAAATAAGAATCCAAACAAATTTTTTTAAAAAAAATTTCCGAATTTTAATATAAAATTTAAAAAAATCTGCTGTTTTCATTTCCGTTTCTTGCTACAAATGTGTTGACTTGTAAAAAATAAGTTATTAAAGTTAGAATAAAAATTGATTAATTTAAATAAAATTATCAACACTTGCGAACGACTATTGTCATTTTCACTTCTTTCGGTATAGTTTTTCGAGCCCCATTGACCTCACTTAAAATTTCTTTCACAAAATTTCTTTTTAACACAGCAGTTGAAGAAATTACATCATTAACATAAACAAACTAAAAGCAGCAAACAAGTATTAAAAGACGCAATAAAAAATCCCTTTATCACGCAACAGTAAAAACGAATACAAACAGTTTTTACAATTATTTTTGCTTTGTTAGTTCTGTTTTAAAATTTTCATTTGTTACGCTCTAAGTCTGAGATTTTGTTTTTTGTTAAGCTTTAAATTTTATGAGAAAATCGAAAAAAAAATTTAAGTAGACCTCCATGTGTTGAATAAGACATCGGATAAGTACATAAATTTGCAAAATGAGTTTTACAAAGTGTTTTATGGGTTAAAGGTGAAATAAGCAAAGTATTTCGCCAAACATTAAACTCAGATTCAAGATATAAACCCGGTACTTTTCTATCTCTTTCTGTGTAACTGTTACATAGATAAATTTTCTCATAAATTTTAAAACATTCCTTTGCTTTAGAATTAGGAATTTTATTTATTAATCCCGTCTCCATTAAATGAATTATTCAAAGCAGTTGCCGGTGATATTTTAGCATGAATTTTAGACTCAAACTTTGAGAGTTGTTTGCTTTCTACAAGTTGGTAAACATATTTGGAGAAAGTTTATTTTAAAACTGAGCACTAAGCACGAAGTTATTTTATCAAGTGGTAAAAGCAAGTTTCGCAGGAACAAACAACTGCAAATTACTGATTCAAAAACAATATTATCCACCTCATTATCATGCCAAGCGATATTGAACAAGAAAAACCGCGTGCGTTGCATTCATTGTCGTCTTTTGTAACACGTATAAAACTCGCTTCTCTCTTCAGTTTTTCCATCCTTTAGCGAATCTTCATTACAAATTCCACACATGCCGACCATTACGTTATGACACTGCAATGCACATAACCTGAAGGGTTTGCCAGCTCCAAATTCTCTTTTGTGATTGGAGACAGCATATGGTATTGGTTGACCTATTTTTCTCTTATATAAAAAAAACTAATCCCAGTCTTTCCCATATAATAACACGACAGTATTGAGGCATAGCCATTAACTCTGTTAGATCCAGCCAGTAAATCATCGTTATCCGACAGCAAAACGTTAATTTCATTTTCCCAAACGGTCTTTCCCAACAGTTTCATTCTACTTTGACGAAGGTTTTAAAAATTCTCCTTCAATAAAATCATAAATTATCTTTATTGTTTTTAATATATTTGTGTAGTGCAATTCTAAAAGAATGATATGATTGGGCTACATCGCATATTTTTTTAATTTTGTTTCTGTAAATTTCTGATTGATTGAACGAGCTATTGATAAGAACATGTGGAATTTCGGCCAATTTGAACAAAGCCTATTCTGGCATTATGTCGTTTTTCGCTTTTTCTAAAGCCTTTAAATGTGCATTTCTCACCATAACTATCTAAAATAAGGTAAATGCAGTCAGATCAGAAGATTTTAGATTATCAAAAGGTGTTTCATTTAAATAAAGTGTAAAAATTCTTATCAGATCACAGATGACAGTAAAGCCATTTCAAAGATATGTGATGTTACACTCAAAGAGTGATTTAGTAGGAAGCAATTAAGACGTACTAACAACGTACTATACTTTAACTTTAGCATTATATTCTTATTTAACAAGATCAGTATACTAGTATATGAAATAAAATTTCCTGACTACCGAATGATCTATTTGAGCATTACTTCAATTTAGAGTTTTAATGAACCACTTTAATTTAATTGTAATAAAACCAAGAATATGGAATTGGCTGCAAGACAAAGCTAAAATCTTTAATTAAGAGTAAAATAATAATTTTTTTATGAGTGCACTGAATAAATGTTTTTGTAACATAACTTAATATCAATATTTAATTTTCTATATATTTTTCTTTATTATCAAGAGGAAACCAACTTTAACTTATTAAATTATTAATATTTATTTAAATTTTGTATAAGTAAAAACTAAGTTAGTTCCGTATCTCAGTTAAAAAATACCATACCATGCATTTCCTAAGTTTTTCTCGCTGAGAGTTTATAGTGATACAAGAATGCTCTTAAAACCAGTCATGAATGTTCTTACAACCGCAGAATGAATTGTTGTTAAACTTTAAAGATTTATTTTTAAGAAAATGTAAATCAAGAATAATACATCATAATAAAAAGAAACATTGGAGTTAATTAATCAACTTTTTTGAGGAAAAAGAGGAGGAGAGGGAGGGATGAGGGTGAGATTGCAGATATTATCGGTTTTCACATGAAAAAATTAGACAAGCTTCGAACCTTAAATTTAATTTAATTTTATTCAATTACTCATGTTTTCTTAAACGAATAAAAAAAATTTATAACCGCTTTTTACATTTTAACATGTGCAGTACAGTACAAGTAATAAATAAATAAGATGCTTTTTGCATATTGAATTTGTTTATGCAGCAAAAAATTCATTACCTGGCTCTGACATTGACTGGGAATAACAGTATTTTAACTGAAATTAGGACAATTTAAGCTTCCATTGTTATTGTGTTTAATGAGGTTTGAAAATGCATAATAATAATTAGACAATTTTCGAATAATGCTAAGGATTTAAGCTTAAGCAAATCCTCAGCATTTGCTTACACATGTTAAAGCTTCAGTTAAATGTAAATCAAAAATTTTAAAAATTTGATGAGACTTGGTAATTATCACTGAAACTCATTAACAGCACTTTGGTTTTGAAATGCGATTGTTTTTCTTTCATTTAAGCAATTTATTTTTATTTCATTCGCGTTTTTTTTTCAATTTTATTTCTTATTGCAATAACATTGCACATTCATTTAGCTTAAATACATTTTCTAATTTTTCTTTTTTAATCAAAATTATTAAAGAGTGTTTTGGTCTTCTCAGCCATGTTATTTTAATTCTTTTGTATTATAAACTTCAAAATAATAAAAGATATTGCTAATAATCTATTTAAAGCTTATTTCAGCAAAGAGTATAAGTTGCAATTTAGTATTTTAAAGATAATTTAAAATAAATGTTTTAAAATGGATTTTATATTTTTAAAAAATTTATATAAAAATAGCAGTGTAAATTTGAATGTTTTTAAATCGCAAGTCGCAAAATTATATCATTTTCGCAATAACGAGTAAACCTAAATCAAATTTTAAATAAAATTAGATTCATATATGTACGACTTTTACTCAATTTGCGTTTCAAATACAATTTTCACTTACAAAACCAGTGACTACTAAAGCATTAAAAATTCAAAAAGCAAATTCGATTTTCATTACAAAAACAAAGAAAATCGAGAAAGGTGAAACTTAAAATAGAATAGCAAAGAACCAACTGTGAGTAAGACCCAGTGCACATTTCGGCATTACATGGCTTTTATTGATCAGGAGTCAGTTGCTATTTTTAGCAACATCTCCAAAACTAAAAAAACAAAAAAAAAACCAAACCAAGTTGAGAGTCAATGGGGTGTCCAAAAAAAAAAAAGAAAATAAAAAAGAAACTCGATTCCATTGAATAACATTTTGGAGTGCGGATATTACAAGCTTTCTACATACCCCATTTACTACAACATCAAGACAACTGGAAATCCTCAGGCACTAATTAACTGCATCTAAATTCATACGACCAACTTACCATCATCGGCTAATCCTCTAATTCTAATAAAAGAAATTTATTTATATCCGAGAGGATAAATATGATTCTATCGTTGCACTTTGAGTGCTAAAGAAATAACATTTATTAAAACAATTGGCTATAAAAGCAAGAAAAATGACATAAACCACAATAATATTTCGCTAAATTGACGAAGAAAGAAAACTTAAGGTTAAATTTTATATATTTGTATAAATATTATTTTCTTCTTATCGTTTCAAATTACGCAAATACACTTGGAAAAAAAATTCATGAAAATGTATGAAACAAAATTAAATTGAAATGTGAAGCCATAAAAGCACCTAAATCTCTAGGTAAAATCGGTTTGGTTTCTTATTACCATTTTATACTTAAATTTTCTTCAACTATATTAAAAATTAATTTTTAAATCTAATAGAAATAATAAATTTTAATTTTTTTAAAATGATTAAATTACAAATTTAATGAGAACCCAAAAAAAAATTAAATTGTAATATTCAACTTTTAAATTGTATACAATTTCAAAATATCCTTTTTAACCCTTCATTTAATTCCATTTCGAATTGATCATCGACCATTTTCCACCATCGAATACTCAGGTCTTATTCAATTACTCAAACACAGCAAACATTATAAAATATGGACGCAAATACCATAAAGCCGGTTTTGTATAGGCAAAAGCTTAAATTATTCAATCACCAGAATTCCTTAGATGGTACCGAGAAAGCCTCGCCGCGCCAAACAAAGCTAATTACCCATGCACACCACGTCATAGCCCATCACCATGACGACCAGATGAGAAGGCAAAAGGCGTTGCACGGATATCGAACAAACTCAGCAAAGCAAAACTCCCAAATCACGGCAACTGCAAACCACCAGCGCCGTTTCTCACATTGTGCCCTCCCCTTTGATCCAATACGAATTCGAAAAAGGAAAAAAAAATTGTAAGAGAACATTAAGCAAAAAAAGGGTATCGACAAGAACGTGTGCAAACTCGCCGTCGCGTTGCCCTAACGGGGTGCGCACGTGCATTCCTCAGTAATAGTAAATCAATGCATTTTGATCACGTGATCGCGAACGAATGGTCGTCGAAAGTGCAGGGAAACCATGTGTCGTTCTTACCTTAACATGCAAATCAACCTGCATCCATTCAAAGAAATGGAAGGGCATGAAAAAGATGACAAGTGCGCAGAAAAATTCAATTTCAAACTGAAATTCCAACTTAAACCGATGTGAAATATTTGTTTTCGATTTGAGGAAGAAAGAAAATTTTTTTTTTTAAACGGATGAGAGACGGGATGAGTATTATTGTTTATACGCAAATGGAGAAAGAGACGGCGGGAGTCTAAGCTGAAATTGGGAAAAGAAGGTCACAGATCAATAAGACAGTGGATTCTCACCGCCTTTGGATACATTCCCTAGCATGCGGAGAGAAGTCGAGGAGGTTCGGTGGCTCAGTCTGGTGACAAACACACGACTTCTAAACCTCATCGACATTTTGCCCCCTGCAGTCACTCCTCCAAACACATCCAATTTGACCTGACGGTCAATTCGATCAAACGTCATCCGTCTGTCAAACTAACATTTGGATATTTTTTTTTTTACTTTTTTTTTAAAAAAATTTCAAATTTGTTTGCGATAGGCGGTGAATAGAACAAGGCTTTGGGCTTACTTGTTAGATTAAATCGGTGGAAAATCCTTTTTTAAAATTTTTATACAATTAAAAATTTCAATTTTTAATGAGAATAAGACGAACGAATTGCAGATATAAGTATCTATATCGTAAGATATAAATATTTAATAAACTCTAAATTGAACTGGAAAGGTCAATAAAACGCGGGTATTTTATTTAATATGAATTTTGAGTTTTCATATTATGTTATAGTTAGTTAATTATTTAGAATTGTTGTAGCTTTTAAAGTGCTTTATTTAATTTAATGACAATAGCAGTATTAGTTTATAAACGTTTAATTATGACTTTGAAAACCGCTGTTAAATCAAATCATAAAAATCCCCATTGATAATTGTTGTCATATAATACATTTATTTAACAATAACTCGGTTTTCTATTTTTTTATTTTTCTTTTGATTTTCGTCGGAAAAAATATTTAAAAAAAAATTTTTTTTTTTAAATTAGCAAAATGTTAAATCTGTGCATAATAATTAAAATTTTGAAATGCATCAAACTGAACTGTAAATTTAGACATTAATTTCCAGCGCAGTTAAAACCGATCAAAAATTTTCCGCGCTATTTAACATCCTTTTCATAAATCCATCCTGCTCCGCCGCCATTATTATTAATTTAAAAAAGGTTAGAAATTCCTCAAATCCCATATTCCGTTATAGTCTAATAAATTTATTAATATTTATAAAACTTTTAAACTCAATATTGTCAATTCCTTTCCTTCATTTAACAAAAAAAAATCTACACTTCACTTTCCTTAATCCAGAAAACCTTAAAAAAATTTCCACCAAAACCACATTAAAACGATCGATTACAAAGAATTAGCTACGAATTAAACCCAAACCCACAAAGTCCATTTTTAACCTTTCAAATTCAACCCTTTCCACATCTCCCCAGCAAAAGAAATCCCTCACATCTCAACACCCTCTAGTGGAACTCGCAACCGGAAGCTCCTTCAATCAATACCCATCGTGCGTACGCACGCCCTCTGCAGTCGGCGTTCGATGTTCGTGGAGACCCCCAGCCCAGCTCGTGCCCGGATGGCGGCATCTGGCTGCCGACCACCGAGGCGGCAACTGGCCGCCTCTACTCGTATCCTCCGCTGGGGATCGGTGGCCTAAAGTGTGCCATGAGACTGGCGTGTGCCCTATCGGGGCTTCTCGTCTGCTCCTGGGTCTTCACTTTGGCGTTAGCACTACCCAATAAAATGGAGGTTTACATCGCCGGATTCTTCCCGTTTCGTCATCCGCAAGGAATCGGACTAGGGGTATTGCCAGCCGTCGAACTGGCCCTCAAACACATCAACGAAGATCCGAGGATCCTCGCCAATCATCACCTTGGAATTTACTACAACAATACCAAGGTAAGACACTGCAACTCACTTATCTTTCATTTTTATTTATATTGATCTCTTTTTTTTTTTGCTAAATCTTTATTTTTATTTACTTTACTAACAACAACTGTCGTCATAGAGAAATTTATGTTCGATTTTCCACTTTCTAATGTTTTGAATCGAGTTTCAGTTACTTTTCTACGGTTCACGCAACGGTGACATATAATTGATAATTAACGATCTGTTAGGGACTGCCAATCCTTTTAAACTAGTGACCTTTGAGGTACCGATCAACAAGTTCTGCAATGTTAGTTCTGGGTCTGTAACGAGCTTTATAAAGCTCTGAGTTTCCCATAACTGGCCCCTGACCACACTAGCAACCCATTGGTGGCTCGCTAACACGCACTTTGTTATTGATCAGTTTGTTTGTTAATATAAACTATAAATATAAAATAGTATGAAATGTAGGTTATCCAGTCGGAAATGTTGGCAAGGCAATAAATTGTCAATGTATGTGTGTTGTTAAAAGCATACACACTAAAAAATAAAAGATGTAAAAGAGTAATTCGAGATATTTTACATCTAAAAAGTATGGAGATTACAGAAAGTGTTGAAAGTGAACCAACTTTACATATCCATTTAAATCTTATATTTCTTAAAATGTTAAAAATAAATTTCGAATTTTTAAAGTAAATTTTTAATAAAGAAATTTATTATAGTTTGACTTAAATAATTAGAAAAAATATGATCTTAAATTTCTTTTTTTTTTAACCTTCCAGCGAAGCTTTTCCATATCAAACCGCAAAAGTATCAAATTGTGACATATCAATTACAAATTATCCCGTTTTCATTCCGCATTCACCCATTGTCAAAACTACTCTATTCACTTTCCCTCACGCATTT
>JAQFZU010002154.1:0-10459 GCA_034696185.1 Henia vesuviana | reverse complement strand
CTGTATGGGCCGCACTACACGTGCTATGGTGCATTGCATCAGCGGCAAATTGAGGCCCCATATTCAACACCATGTACGACCGTCTGCGCACCTTAATAAGACGCCGGGGCGATTGTACAACCCCACCTCGCCGCTGCACTTGCGCACAACAGCTAATCCTAGCCATTAATTGACTAATAGGGTCTCCCGCTAATGATTGGTTGTTGTACTCGAATGATTCAAAGATGCAAACGTGAAACGTGGCCAATCAATTAAAACTCTCAGTGCAGTTAAATAAGAAATAAATAACTTTAATTTATTAAAAAAAATAATTAATATTAACTATAATTAAACTCTATAAAGATCAAATTGCATGTGAACAAGTTTGACCTGGAATGAGAGAGAGCGAGGTGGCTCACGTGAGGAACCATATATATATTATTAAACTCAGTGAACGCCCTCTATTAACAACATGAAACCAGGTAAGTCAATTTTTTACATAGGTAAGTCAGAACACTGGGTACAATTTCAATTCAATTTACAATTCTGTGCAAATATATAAATGTATACAACGCAATGCAATAAACAATAAAGAATCATTAAGTAAAAACAGTACATCATTATTTAAAGTGACAAATAGTAAATAACTTACAAAAACATTCAATAAGAACCTTCTAATATATTAATATGTAAACAGAATAACAATAAATCATTAATATCAAAATATATAATAAATTCAAAGAACTGAATAAAAATATTATTTACAATTGCTCCCCGTTCTGGAATTTATCACCCTCAATAGAAACAAACCATCAAGTTAGTATTTGATTGTTATGTATTATGGTAAACGGTTTAGTAAGAATGTCTGCCCAGTTGTAATCAGTCGATATATACTGCAATTTAAAATAACCATCGTTGTACAATTGGCGTATAAAATGGTAATGTATTTCTATGTGTTTCGATCTAATGTTAATGATTTGGTTTCAAACCAAACACATAGCAGACTGATTATCAGTGTACAACTTGGGGTTAATTTCCAAACGAGGTAAATCAGAACATTCTCGAAGTATTCATGTCAACCATTGTAATTCAACGGCGGCCGCTCCTAAAGCAATATACTCAGCCTCCATCGGGTTCTTGGTTACGCATCGCTGAACAGCACATCTCCAGACTACCGGGACCTTATCTATGAATCCTACAAAACCACTAATCGATTTCCGGCAGTCCAGAGAGGTGGCGTACGACGCGTCTGAAAACATTCTTAAATTCGAATTTCCAATATTAGACAAATCTATTGCTTGAAATCTAGTAAAGTGAAGATAATTCGCTATATTTTTCAACAATTTCCAGTTCTCAGAATTGGTCTTCGATAAGAACTGTGATAGTTGCATTATTGCAAATGCAATATCGAATCTGGTGCGGCTAGACAAGAATAATAAGCTTCCTACAAGCTCTCGAAATAGACACTCGAATGTACTATCCAAATAATTTAATTTCCGAAGATCCAAGCCTATTGTAATTGGAACGGAACAGCGAGTTGACAAATCTATACCAAACCTACGAATTATTTTTTCGACAAAAAGTTTCTGGTTAATTAGCATTTTACCATTCAAGCGAACGAAATCAACTCCAAGGAATCTGGTAATCGGACCCAGATTTACACATGAATACCTCGAACCCAATTCACGTATAAATCCGTTCAATAAATCCTCCGTACGTCCAAAAATAGCCATGTCATTGACATAGACTAAAATATACATTCCCGAACCATTTCTGTAAACACACGAACAATAGTTGAAAGCCGTAAATCCCAATTCAAGTAATGTACAATTCAAATGCCAATTCCACTCTCTGCCAGCTTGTTTTAGGCCATACAAGGCCTTGCGTAATTTTAACACCGTTGTTCGAGGATCACCTATTTCCAGACCCTTAAGTAATTCCATATATATGGATTCCGTTAAATCGGCATACAGATAGGCCCCCTTAATATCAACATGCTTATCATGATACCCATATAAACAAACTAAAAGTGCCATAAACAACTTAATCAAGGTAAATTCTATAACCGGCGCGAATACTTTCTTGAAGTCCACACCATATCGTTGGCGGAAGCCGTGATCTACCAACCGAGCTTTATGACGTATTACTCGACCCTGACTATTTATTTTTGTAGAAAAAACCCACCTATTAGATATTATCTTAATGCCTGGTGGTCTCGATACCACATCCCACACGTGTCTATCTTTCAATTGATCATGTTCCTCCTTTATCGCTTGTAACCATTTACGTTTATCTGGCGATTGGAGGACATCTCCGTATTTAGCGGGGGTCTCCATATAACCTGCAAAAAATAGAGGATCATTATCCTCCTTTAAAACCCGGGGCATCTTGGAATACAGGTCCCTCCTTCATGGTCCCCAATGTTGCTTTATTAATTTTCAAATCCCCAGTAAACAGATCATGAAAATGGCTGCTTGTAGGATCCACGGCTATACCTTGCTGCTTCCGGAAATCGAACAAATCCAGATCTATCTCCAACCCATTTCTATCACAATAAGCCCTTACATCAGGCAAGGATCTCAGATATCCTGACTGCTGATGTCGATAATAAATATCTTGAAGGCCTTTAGTGCCCCCTTGTTTTCTATTCACCATCCATCTTGTCCAATCCGTATCAAGGAAAGGTTGTGGTGTCTCAATCGGGGGTACTGCATCAGGAACCACAGGTTGGGGTTGAGGTTGGGTTATAGGTATGGGTATAGTTAATAAAATTGCATTCGGAGGAACAGTTGAGAGCTCCGACAAATCAAAATTATCAATAATTAAAGGGTCAAATTTGGAAGAGCTATGGAAATCATTAAATAAACCTAAGCCAACACGCAATTCGTCGAATTTTACGTGCTTAGTTTTGACTACACATTTACGAGTGGGATCATATATACAATAATCCCTTGAATGTAGAGCATATCCCACTACCAAACCCTTATTAGCACGAGGTTGTAATTTATTTCTAAGTCCTTCGTGAATGTAAAAATAAGCCAAAGCTCCGAACCGTTTGAAATATGCAACAACAGGCTTCTGCCCTGTCCACCGTTGATATGGAGTCTGTTTCGAAAGAGCGGAATGTGCTGTACGATTTCTTACATGGACAAAAGCATATAAAGCCTCGACCCAAAAATCGGGTGACAACCCCAAGTCAAAGAGTAATGCCCGCACACCATTTAACAAGTCGCGGTTAGGTCTTTCAACAATGCCATTCATTTGAGGTGAATATGTTGACGACCTTCTATGAACGATCCCCTCCAGTTTACATAAGTCTTCAAATTGTTTATTAATAAACTCGAGCCCGTTGTCAGTTTGAATCTCTACAATCGGCGCATCAAATCTCTTTTCCAATTTTTCTTTCAATTGGAGGAATACTTACAAAAACTTGAGACTTATTTCGGATGGGAACAACAACAATATATCAAGAATATTCGTCTACCACACTTAAAAAATAGGACATCCCCCCAAATGATTCAACTGGGGAAGGCCCCCATAGGTCCATGTACAATAACTGCAAGGGAAACTTCGAACGGATGCGATCAATACAAGTCCGAGACGGTTGTCTCGTGCTCTTGGCAAGGCTGCAAGATGTACAAACCCCCAACGTACCAGATAGTTTTAAATTTGAACGCAACATATCATGTTTGAATAAATTCTGAATTGAAATCTCAGGTAAATGGCATAATCTCTTATGCCACAGCGTAATCGAATTTCTAGTGCAATCGAATTTCTCATCTGTCACAAGACGAGAATTAGAATCAACCAAGGCATCCGTACCCATAACATTAACAATTGGTTGTTGAACATCAGTAACAACCGAAACAATAGGTGAACCAATAATATCCGATTTCAAAGTGAACAAACAATCCTTACGGGATAAGCCAAATCGATGACCATCATTTGTAATTATAAAAGGGTTACCATTAGTCAAATGCACCCTGCAATTTGCCTCTAATAAAGAATGAACTGAAATTAAATTTCGACAATTCTTTGGGACATGATACACCCCGTCCAAAGTCAAAATACGATTGTTAGAAGAATCCATTAATTTCGAAAAATGCAATTCAACCCTACCTATACCAATGGCCTGTAATGTGCCATTACCTTGGTGTATCCTTATCGGTTTAATAGTGGTGTAATTCATTAATAAATTTTTATCAGCGCAAAAGTGGTGCGTGGCTCCACTATCTAAAATCCACGCATTATCGGAACCATCTTGAGAAGCAAAAAACCCAGCCAGAAAACTACTGAAATAAGATGAATAATCATCTTTATCCGGTTTAGTACTCCCATCTCGAACATTAGGATTATTAGAAGATTTTCCAACACTTGAATTTATATTATTATTATTAGTAAATTTAGGATTTCGATTATGTCCCTGATCAGGCAATTTTACCCGACAATCTTTTTTAAAATGCCCTTGCTTACCGCATCTAAAGCAGGTGAGGGTTTTAGACTTGCTGCTCGTTGATGTCAATTTTGCTGGCTGTCGTTTTCTAGTAAATAATGTCTCTGGCACCGCAATGTCCGACGAAATCCCAGCTGCTGACACACAATTTTCCTCAATTAGCAAGGAATCACGTACTTTCCTAGTCGTAAATGCTGCTGGGTCAGTCTGATACACTGTCTGCACAATCACTTCATACGTTTTGTCGAGTCCATTCAATATGATTATGATAACTAATTTGTCGGCTATTGTATCACCAAGTTGTTTTAGTTCTGTCACGAGTGCATCCACTCGTGATAAATAAAGTCCCATTGACTCACTGGAATTTTTCTGAATTTTAAAAAGCTGTCTATAAGTCGAAGCAAGGCAAACGAGTGATGAAGGTTCGAATTCGTCTTGCAATGCTTTCCACATTGCCTTGGGGTCGACAATGCTTTGAATCAATGGTTGCAAACTTTCGGAGATCGTAAGGTATATCGAGCTAAGGGCTCGTCCCTTTTTGAAAGAAAACGTTTCTTTTTCTGCCTCAGTCGCCGATGAGGCTGGTTCTTTCAAGGTATCGTCCAAAAAACCATAAACACCTCGGTCCCGCAAAAGCATAGAACAATTTAATTTCCATGCAGCGTAATTCGTACGGTCGAGTTTGCGAAAACTCATTGCCGACTCTCGAGGTAAGTGTTGAACATCCATCTTCTAGTCCTAAAGGTGATATACCCAATAGCAAATAATAATTGTCGAAAGTACTACAGGAGCAATCCCAGAACGTCCAGGTCAAAGTCCATGACAAGACACAGCAAAATTGGAAGAACGCCACGTTACATTCGCCATTTCTGCCACATTAGTATATTGAGCAGGGGAAAAAAACGAAAAACGTGTAAGTAACATGCAAAATTCAAGCAAGCAAAGCAAGCAAGTACTTACAGTTATTTGCCCTGAAAATCCAGCCCAGGGCAATCCTCGAAAGACACAAACAAATCCACTCAAATGTGCGACGGAAATCCTTAAGATGACATGTCCTACTGCTACCACTTGTACTCAAATGATTCAAAGATGCAAACGTGAAACGTGGCCAATCAATTAAAACTCTCAGTACAGTTAAATAAGAAATAAATAACTTTAATTTATTAAAAAAAAGTAATTAATATTAACTATAATTAAACTCTATAAAGATCAAATTGCATATGAACAAGTTTGACCTGGAATGAGAGAGAGCAAGGTGGCTCACGTGAGGAACCATATATATATTATTAAACTCAGTGAACGCTCTCTATTAACAACATGAAACCAGGTAAGTCAATTCTTTACATAGGTAAGTCAGAACACTGGGTACAATTTCAATTCAATTTACAATTCTGTGCAAATATATAAACGTATACAACGCAATGCAATAAACAATAAAGAATCATTAAGTAAAAACAGTACATCATTATTTAAAGTGATAAATAGTAAATAACTTACAAAAACATTCAATAAGAACCTTCTAATATATTAATATCTAAACAGAATAACAATAAATCATTAATATCAGAATATATAATAAATTCAAAGAACTGAATAAAAATATTATTTACAGTTGTAGCGGCTCTTGCCGCTGCAAGCTGTCGTTGCGGGCACTCCGTTTAAATTTGACTCTGATGGTGTACCGGTCAGACGCCATCATCTCACAAAGGAAGATTTCAGATGGAGATCTCTATCCAGAGTCAAACCCGTAAATGATGGCGACTGGCCAATACCCCCTCAACACGCAGTCCCCAAACATACACCGCGGTGGGCAACAAACGCCCCACCACCACCAGTCCCATTACAGGATTTCCTAGGTTGAGTAGAGGCCATGCGGGCCGAAGAAAGGAGATTGGCTGCGGAGGAGCGAACAGCTTCCCCCCTCTCAACCAATCCACTCAATCTGCCGGCAGGCCGACACCAACCTGTAGAAGGATGGAGAGCGCAAGTCTCACAACCCGCGACTTTCCAACCTCTTAGGCTCACGTTATCGCAGGAAGAGCGGGAAACGGTATCCGCGTTTTCCGGCCTCTCTGCAACCACACACCCACCTGGTTTCCCCGCGTTGAAGATGCAGGGAGCTCTACTGATCTCTGTAGCTCCAACCCTTACTATCTCCCTGGAGGACCTAGTGCCTCAGACGGCGGATCCGACCCCTCCCACAACACTGGAGAGGCAGGAATCCTCCTCAACTCTTCCCACAGTGCCGGAAGAACGCGAGTCGCCTCCTGCGACCCCCACTCTTCTCACACTGACCCCCCCTCACCCCTGAGACAGGATCCTCACTACCGCAGCCAACAAATTCTCCAACAGAGAATTTATCGGGTGCGATGAAAGAGATTACCATTTCTACCCTTAGGAAGTGGTTATTTCCACCGAAGAGGTGACCATCCCGACGACGGAAGAGGCTACCACCTCTAACACCGAAGAGATGGAAACCTCTCCTCTGTAAATACCGTTTTCAAATCAAGTTTTATTATTATTAAAAATATTTATTAACTATTATTGATGTATAGTTATTTGCTAAACTTGATATATCGGAAAGAATAGAACATCATCATTCCCTAAACAGGAATGGTTCCATATTGATTTTCTCGCTGACACATTCTCTTTCAAACGTGATCCTACTTCCGAAGATCTTGCGGAAGCTATCATTACACGTTGGAACCGAATGTTTATGTCTAAAGAAGAGGAAAAATCCTCTAATGACGTCATAGGCGGCCTGCTCTCGAAGAGTAAATATGGGACAAATAAAATTAGACTTTTACAAGGGATTCTGTGTAAATATTAACATCTTTTTAGCGCAACTGCTGGGTGTCATCCGACAGCGGAACACTCTATACCCACTACGAATACTAAACCCATTTGCTGTAGGGATAGACCCGTGAACCCAACTAAAGCTGAAATCTTACGTGATCTCATGTCTACCTTGGAGAAGAATAGGTGGGTGGAACGATGCGAGTCGCCATACAATAATCGACCTGTTATTGTAGCAAAAAAAGGTGGGATTTATCGCCTTTGCATCAACTACCATGCATTAAATAATGTCACAACTAAGGATGTATATCACATGGCAGAGATCACAATGATATTAGCATGCCTAGGGGGAATGGTCTTCTCGACTTTTGACCTTACCAAGGGATATTATCATTTTGTGCTAATTGCGGAATTTTTTAATCAATTGCGAATATGTTGACTACCGACATGCGGAAACGCCCACTTTTATTTGAATGAAAAAGAGCTATTGAAATCACCATGACAACAAGTTTACGAGGTGTACATAAAACCGAATATGATCGTGCATGAAAGATATTATTTATTTCTGATTTCTTTCAAGTTTATTCGAATATTCTGGCAGATTATATTGCTCCAAAATTATTAAAGGGGCTATGTATGGTAATTGAATTTGAATTATATTAATTGACATTTAATTCACATATTTTTTGTATACCGAATTGATATTTGCGATGGATTCTTATCGAAAAAGGTCTGCAATGACATTTCGTAAACTCGACGGAACAAACTTTTCTACTTGAAAGGACAGTTGTTCAATGCTTTTCATGGATAGAGGTCTTTATGGGTTCCTTGATGGGACCTTGAAACCCCCAGACAGTTCAGCATTAACCAAGAAGAAGGAAGAATTTAGATTGAAACAACTACGAGCCTTTAGAACCATTTTTCTGACTTTGGAGGAGTTCCTGCAGCCGTTAATTTGAAGTGTAACGGATTCCAAAGAGGCTTGGGATTTGAGTTGTGCCAAATATGAGCCGAACACATTAATTAGATTAGCCCATACGTATGGGGAATTGTTTAAAATGCGTAAATTGGTGAGTGAATCGATAGGAATTTACTTTTCCCGCATTAGCCATTTGGTTGCAGAATTGACTCGATTGGGCAAGCAAATGTCCGATAAAATTATTGCTATAATTACCTTCCAAGGTCTTGACAGTAAGCATGACGGCATAGTACAGTCGATTTTTTAGACTGATCCTAATAAGTTTACGTTTAAAAAGGTTCGGGAAAGTCTTTTGATTGAGGAAAATAAGATTTTAACGATTGAAAATCTACAATCTGCTTCACACATCCCTCAAACTCTAATCGCAAGGAATAGAAATTTTACTCCAAATCGACGTACTCGTCGTGATGGAACACCGATAGTTTGCTTTAGATGTAATAAGCCAGGGCACATAAGGGATTGTGTTGTTAAGATAATTGATTCCGAGGCTCAGGGTCGTACCGTAAATGATGTTTTGAGGAGACAGAGTCGTCGTGATAAAAGTTGGACACGGAGTCGAGGGTCTAGTCGAAATTCTAGTACTCGAGATTATACATTCCATTTTAGTTGCTTTCTTACGGGATTGTTTGCGGTTTCGGGAAATGTCGAGACAAATTGGTTGGTGGACAGTGGAGCCACCTATCATTTTTGCAATAATCGTGCTTTATTAAGTGATTATACTGAAATTACTTCTATTGCAGTTCGACAGGGTAGCGGTATAATCGATGCGTTGGGTATTGGTCAGATGCATTTTTTTCTAATTAATATTAAATCTAGGGTTCAGCAGGTCATTGTAAATGACGTATATTTTGTTCCGAAGTTATGTCGGTACTTATTGTCTGTCCATACGTTGTTGGAAAATGGATATAGTGCACACTTTAATAATCGACGAACATTACTAATAACTAATACCGGAAGATCAATTCCCTTGGTTAGGAAAGATTGTTTATTTTTGCTCAACCCGGTGAATATTACTATTACTGTGGTTGATCCTACTAGTGTAACTAAAATTTCTAATTGTGTTGATGTTTCTGATCCCGTAGATTATAAGATTGATAATTTAACTACGAGCATACCGGATGATATTGTGGTCAAATTTCCGGCTCCGATTCCGGTGAAAAAGGTTTCATTTAATCTGGATGTGTCAAAAGTAGAAATTCCAAATGAGTGGAAAAGAGGACCCAATAGTAGTAGGGGATTTGGCAGAAATGAGAACCAAATGAGTACACGGAAGTACACGCTACAGTAACGCTATCTATGGGTAATCAATCTAAGTTATCTAAATTTTATTGCAAGAGATTGATTTTAAATCTACATAATAAAAATATAAATTGATAAACAAACTATTCGAATAGAAATTAAATCGATAATCAATATAATTAAAATTAATAAGATGTATTAACTCTAGATGGCGATACTGTAATGTGTGCTTATTTGCTATTCTAAATAATGTTTATTATCAAGTTGTAGTTTATAATTATAACATGTAATGATTAATCGATTGAAATCGAAATAATAAAATCATAATTGAAATCGATGCAAAATTATTGTAATTAGTAATGTAAACGCTATCTATAGTTATTAGTTCTAACATGTTTGTCTGTATTATTTAAAAACTAATGCCACCTATAGCTAATTTTTCTATTTAATATGTGTAAGTGACGCTATGCATGCTGGTATAACGTTCCAACACAGCCGCATGTTTCCTTTTGTTCAGATCTTGCTATTCGACACTATTCGATAATAAAGATAAAAAAAAATGGAAAAACTATTAGATAAGTACTTACAAACTTTAAAAAATAGAATACGTTTTTTGTGATCGTTTTGTTTTTGGTGTAGGAGCAAGCCAGTCTTCTGGAAGAAAAAGAAGAATCTGAGATCGTGCGTTTTATATGATGGTAAGTTTTTATTTCTAAGGAAAGTAACGAAATATTTAAAAATTAATATTAATATTTCATTTAATGTATCGATTAAATTCGTTTAATATTTCAAATTAAAATCGTCTATCCCTCCAAAATCGAATGATTTCACCCCTTTCTTTGTTTTAGGCCTATGTACTGAGATCGTGCGTTTTATATGATGGTAAGTTTTTATTTCTAAGGAAAGTAACCAAATATTTAAAAAGTAATATTAATATGTGACCAGTCGTCACTAGAGGGCAGTACGAATCCCCGATCCACGTGATCTCTGGGGCGCGTCCATTCACTGACCTG
>JAQFZU010002153.1:0-10460 GCA_034696185.1 Henia vesuviana | reverse complement strand
TGAGCGTATACGTATTCTCAGAACACACGCTTTGACTGTGTCGGCTCATCGTGGGAGTGGAGAGAGTTGGAAATGATGATTCTTGAACAAAGTGCGTGGCACAAATGAAACAGAGCGAGTTTAAGGGACGAAATTTGAGACCTACCATAATCAAAAAAGAGTTTTGTTTTGAAGAACTTTGAAGCGAAAAAAAAACTGAGATTGTTTTAAGGCAAGATTAATGGGTTGCTTTTGACAAAAGACAAACCAGACAAAAAATTTTGACAGATACAGAGATCAAAGGTCTCAAAGAAAAAAGTATAAAAGTAAATTAAACAATAAAAAAGGACTTTGGACTGATTCAGTTCACAAACAATGGTTGTAGAAATAAAATTTTTATATGAATTTATTAAAAGATACTCTCTTTTCAGAAACAAATTGTAAAGGTAAATAAAATATATATGTCAAATTGGTTTTCATATATTAAAAAATGATAGTCAAAAATTTAAGTAAAAAGCAATAAGAAAAACAATAGCAAATAAAATTACAGTTGTAAAAAGATTGCAAATTAATCATTCAGACATAAAGTGCTTAGTTAAAGGAATTTGTTGTTTTAAAAGAAAAAGTAGAACCAACAAATTTTTAAAGCTGGAAGAGATTGTCATGTGGTGCTATTTAAGTAAAGGTGAAGAAAGAGAGTATTATAAAAAATTTGTTATCAAAAAATAAAGAATGTATAACATAACAATGATGATAGTTGAGTATAATAGAGTTTAAACAATAAGATAGCACAAAGTATAAAAATCAAAGATTTATGTAATAAAAAAGAAAATTGGATTTAAGTTGAATAGATCATTTTTGTTTTAAATAAAAAGAAAATAAAGTGTTAAGTTTAATTAACTATGATTAAACAAAAAACATGAAATGAAAATAGGAGAAAATGCAGATGTGATGTTATATGCCATAAATATGTAATGTGGGAAAATAATAAATCTGTTATTTTATTATACTAACAATGCAACTAATAATTGCTACTAAATTAATCAGTCATTTTGAGATCACCAGTTTCATTATCATATAAGGAGAAAATGAAAGACTGTCTTGTGTAAATTTTGTGACCAAATAAGGAGAGATGAGTGGCTGATTAGTCATGCTGTTGCCAAGGCAACCAACACCAAGAGATGAGTAGAGACAGATTTGCATAGGCATTAAGCAGTTGCTGTGTTGAAGCTGTTGAGTAGAGGTGAAGGTTTTGGAGATAAACAGAGTCAAGCTAAAAATGCCTTAATTGATGTTGAACCAGATTTTGAAGACATCCACAGTTGTTTCATCAAGAACTATTTGTGAAGCTGAACATTTGAATTAACAGATTTTCCTTTTGGAAATTGAAGCAGAGTTGGAGCAAGGAGTCAACCTTTTGCTGGAGTCAAGGACATCATAGAAATCAACAACAACAAACAGGCCTGTTAAAATGTGTTTTACACTTGCTAATTATTTTAATATTACTACTAATGCTTGCTTTTACTAATATAACATTTTGGGGGATTTAAAAGTGTTTAATCTGTAATAATTACTTTGTTTAATATAATAAATTCGGATTGTTTTTATTAATTAAGAAATGGTGTTTAATTACAAATGATAAATTAGCTGATGCCATGTTTATGACCTGCGAGACACAAGAGATTGTGTCTATTTCAAAAGGTAACAAAGAGGTAAGAAAAACTAATATTTAAATTGCATTTGTTGTTATTCTTTGCCATTTCATTAGTGGCACATGACATAACTGTTTAGAGCAGTCAAGGTATTTGACTAGAGTAGGGCAAACATAAACATTGCTAGGGATAGGATTACGTTTTTTGGTTGTTTCGTGGTCTCCCATTTCACTCTTGAGTTTTCCACGCACACAAGAGTAGTTTAACAAACATGCTGCCGCCGGTGATTTTTCATAATTTTTCCAAAATGGCAGCTTTTGTTCATTTTATTCATGGTGATTTGGATATGAATGCATTGGATGAGGAACAGTTAATACTGATAGAAGAAGAAGCACCAGCAGCTGTTGAAGAAAAGGTGATAGTTCATCAGGAGCCTGATGTGCTGTTGGACTTTGATAGCGACAAGGAGGCTGCCATTTTGGCACATGAGGATGAACACGTTAACGCGATGGCATATGATGGTGATGAAGATGGCAATGATGGTGAGTACAAACCACATTCACCGCTTTATTCACTACCATCCTCACCTTCTTATTCTCTACACTCATCCCTTTTCTCAGCACCGTCCACACCTCCCTATTCACCACACTCACCCCTTTATCCACCACCACCTACACCATCCTATTCACCATGCTCACCACCTTATTCATTATCATTGTTGACTATGCCATCTCCGGGCACGTCAACAACATAAACGGTGCCACTAGCATCGGCATCGTCGTCGTCGTTGACAACACCGACGAAGATGCTCTTGCCTCCACCACCACCGCCCTCACCACCACCACTGTCGCCACCGCCACTACCAGCACTGATACCTCTACCACCCAATTATATGGTGGTGCATCCTGGTTATATAGAGGAGCTTCACCAGTTTATGGATCAACAGGATAATAACATTCAGTATCTAGTCCAACAGAATGAGAATTTGCGTGATTACATTACATACTCATCTCAATTGTTACAGCAGCTGCAACATTTGTCGCACTTGCGACAAATGATGTGGTGAGGTAAGTATTCTTTGTGAAATTGTTTTTTTGATACTCACTTAAATTTATTTTTTTCTTTTTTTGCAGGAAGAAAAAAAAGAAAAATGAAGATGAAAAATGTTTTTTTGTTTTTTTATTTTTTATATTTTTGTATTTTTTTTGTTTTTACTTTAATTTTTTTGTATTTTTAAATTTTTTTTTTTTATTATTAAATTGAAACTAAAAATAAATTTATATTTATTCTTGGTTAAAAAAACTTTTTTTTTATTTCTGAGGGACGATTGGGAGAGAAGAAGGGATAAATAGCAACGTGGGAGGTTGGTCAGTTGGCGTCCGGTGCTTGGAGTTGGAGGATGTAAGATAAGAAGTGGGTAATGAGAAGAGTTTGACAAAATGGGGTGGGGTTAAACGACCAAAGAAATAGAGGGGTTAAAATTACTTGAGCATGGTGTGGGAAGGAAGGACTCCTCTCCGTCGGCTTGTCCCTTCGGGAAAAGCCGACGTCAATTCGTGCGTACGATCGACCGCGCGTGCCAACAGGGATCGATTGCGTTCGTCCGCTCGATTCAATAAAAAAAACTTTTAATAAAATATAATAAAAACAAGAATAGAATAAAATAAAAAAATAAAACAAATATAAAAGCAAAGCCGTCTAAAGTCTCTTCCTCAGCACTACTAACACCTTCACACAATATCATAGAGTATGGAGTTATCTTATATAGTGTTTCTACACGTAACACTAATCGAACGGTGTGAGAAACTTAGAGTGAGAGTAAAAAATATAAAAACCAAATAAAATTAAATTTGACGATTAAAGGAATTTTCAAGACTATGAAATCTAATTATTGAGCACAAAAAAACAATTAAAAAACAAATAAAAACTAATTAAAATAGATAAAGAAAGTTTCGAGCGATGCCCGCGACCGTCGATACAGTGCGCGCGCGTTGCGTCGTTTTGACGTTTAAAAAACATGTAAAATAAATTTATTTTTTGGTTTGAGACTAGTAGTTTTCTTTAAAACTACTAAATCTCGTCGCTGAATACGAAAACTTAATTAAAATCGTCGAAAAAAGTGTTATTAATCGACGGTGATTGATGTAACCGTCGATAGAAGGCGTCCGCGTCGCGTCAATTTGACGGGGATTGCAGCTCGTGCCGGGCGAGTGAGGTCGATCGCGGCATGGGAAGTAGCGCTCGGCTCTATCGAAATGTGAAATGTTCGCGCATGCACAATGGCTCTTTTTTGGACTTTGGTTATTTACGCCTCACGTGCGTTTCACCAACCCTACGGGGGGTAATCGATGACGCCCGATCGATCGGTGACGTTGACGGGGACGCTCGACGACCCTATGACGTCGTTTGGAAAATAAGGTAAGTCAATTTTTTAATTGTTTTAAATTTTTTTTGTTTTATTTTTATTTATTTTCACCCACACAATACATGAATTTTTTTATTTTTTTTTTATTTTAATTTACATTTTTATTTTATTTTTTTTAATTTTTTTTAAATTAATATGTTGTCAATACTTAGGACCTCTGGGCAGAAGTGACGTTTTTTCCAAGATGGCGGCGTCCATGGCAGCAGGCGGAAACAAGATGACGTCATCCATGGTAGGCTCCATACTGGTTCCGGGGGGTGTGGCTTCAGCTTTATGACGTCACTTCCAGTTAAGTTATGACGTCACTTCCGGAAAGTGTGCCAGAACTCCCACCTATTAAGTGTGCACAAAATAATAGCTTAAATAATGCTAAATGTAATATAATAAGTTAAATAAAGGTTGTAAAGTGTTAGGTAAAACACTTTGTAGGTAATAAGAAATAATGATGTTTGTTTTTATTTAAAACTTGCTTTATTATGTTTTTGCGATTATAGTAATCAACTATCAAAAACACAACATTTAAAAGTAAAAACAAAGAAAAATGGTAATTTTTCCCAATTAACAAGAAGGTAATAATGATAACCCAACGTTTTTAGAACATAAGCTATTCCCATCTAACCAATGGTTGATACATTTTTTCAACTTAACGTAAACATGTAATGACAGTAATACATCACTGCCAGCGAAAAATTTACTTTCTGTTTTATCGATATAGGATAACTCGTAATTAATATTTCTCTTCGCTTTTGTCATAAGACATGTGAAAAGTTGCTCGTCATCAACATTCATGATTTGACATTTTATCTTTTTGTCGTAAAATATGGTTTTATAGAAATCATTCATCTACATGTCTTGTCCACATTCATTTCTTTTCCATATCTCTCCCTACTTTGTACGGCATTTCCTATTATCTTTCCCCTCATCCGAGTAGTTATTATTATTATCATTATATTGATATTTATATACTTTAAAAAAACGCTCGTCATGTAATTCATTAACAGTGACAACATGAGCAGCATAAAGGACGGCTCTTTATTTATCCATCAAAAGAACATTTTCGTGTACGCAGATGATAGGTAGGTACGTATGTTGCTTAACGTCGCCAGCAGCTACTAAGGTCATACGCGACGTGCCTAGATGGATACCAGTGAGAACCCAGCGATGCCGTGCGGCAAGAAGACACCGCGGCAAAATCCAAAATGAAACAAAACGACAAAAAAACAAACCAAAAAAACCAACTGAAATGAAAAACCAGGACCCCAGTACCCAACATTGGCAAAGAAAAGGAGAAAGAGAGAATTAGAAAAGTAGAAGAAAAAGATTACCAGAGGCCCTATTTGGTTCGACCACCAAAGAGCATCTTGATGGTGTACTAACAGGGGGACCATGTGAAAGCTAGGGCATGGAAGTTTTGCCCCCCCCCCCCCTTTTGCAGATAAAAAGTGAGGTTTACATTACCATACAAGAATATCATAATTACTATATAGAAGCGAATAAGTACTACACCACCTCGAAAGAAATCACATTTTCCATTCGCCAATGAGCAGCTTTACTTACAAATGTGGAAAATATTAAAACCGGTATGGGTGAAATATGGAACAATGGCAGAAACGAGAAAACCGTTTCTTTCACCAAATCCAGCATAGCAGATCGCTGTGAGCAAAGAAAGGACGATCAGCTCACTAATTGGGTCATTTTTAAAAAAGACGAAACGAGACAATCCTAAAACGATGACGATACGAACAACGATTTGAGCAAATCAAAATATTTTTCCAACAGGCAAATAATGTTAAACGTGAGAATGTGGGTAAAGTTCGTGGAAGTACAATTAGCAATTCTGGAAAAAAAAAGCTCAAGAAGAGTCGATTGCCAAACTCCTTGTCGTTCCGGAGCTGTACATTAGAAAAGATTCGGCGAACATCTATCCGTCGCTTCCGATATCCAAATTGTTGAATTTAGAAGACGAAATGGAGGGGTAAAAAGTAGAATCAATCGATGAAGATGTTGCGGACGTGGTTCCGATAAAAAAGAAGATCGATGTCGGTACAAAAATATAAAAAAAGACGGCAAATTAAGGATAAATTGATATAATCTAATGTACACAATATTAATCGAGTCGTAAAACTATAATTTAATGGGCTTATCGGAAAACAGAAAATAAAAAACTTTTAAAAAGAGATTATTGTTTTTATTTCCTTTAATTTACACATTGAAAGAGAGAAGAGCAGAAAGAGCATCAACATCTAACGAGCAAAGAGAGTGGATGAAAGTAGTATAATATATTGTGGGATTTTTAGTCATATTCTTCACGGAAGTGAGGATCATGAAGGTGACTTATGTTTAAGAGATAACAAAAATAAATTTTTAAAATTAGAAAGAAAATTTCTCTTTTTTTCAACTTTTGATTTGATCGAATATGCCGTCTTTCACAGACGATCCGTCAGAAGAGAGAGAATCAGAAATTTTAAACTTTATGCCGGACGAACAGTGGGACTTTGACGATCAAAAATCGATGGATGCTGAAATAGAAATGCACAACGACACAGTAGAAGAAAAAGACGAAGACCAATGGTCGAAACTTTGTGCAGAAGAAGAGGTAGGCACGGTCGTTTTCGACATGTTGACCAACCACACGCAATACCAGTGGGATGCGAAACCGCCAGAAAAAATAACGAAAGAAAGAATGGACGCAACTTTCACCTACCTTGTCGAATACGGAGAAATGTTACCAACGAAAATAAATTACGTCATAGAGAAATTACACTTAACCTTTTATTCAACCCTTTGACATATTACTCATTTCTCTTCATTTACTTCATTACTCTTTCGAAGGAAAGCTGCAATTCTCGTTTAAAATTTGTAAATTAGAAAAACAGTTTTATTTAAAGCATGGTATAAAAATGACAAAGATGCATAAGGATTTGGAATTTGAACAGCAGATTTATAAACATCTTCTCAACGAATTGTTTTCCTGCCTATTCAAATGCCAAAACAGTGAGTAATTAAGTTTTGGAAATTAAATAACATGTGTCATTCAAACAAACAATTCTTGTAAATTTCAAGATGTCGTAGCATTTTCCCGTTTCCTTTCTGTCTTCTTTAAAAAAAGGCCCGGCGACAGTCGATAGTTACAGGTTTGCTAATTGTTCTGTGTCTCTGTTATTTTTAGATTCATTTTTAAAAGAAAAAATTGTTATTTCTTTTTATCATCATAATATCAAACAACGAACCCAATTTCTTTTTGCTGGACGATAAAGCCAATATTTATGCTCTCAACAGAGCAGCATTTATTTCAATCAGGCAATACAAAGTTTATACGAACCCAAATAAGCGATTCCCAACTACTACAGGAATTAGATACAATTTACAAGTAAGAGTTAATTCTTTATATCATTTCTTTTGTTTATATTTGTAATTTTTATATTTTAGGGCTGGTTATTGCTCGTACAAGCAACCTTGTAATCGGATTCCCTCCTGCTGAGTTCACCACCCAAGCCAAGTATGAAAGATACACCAGTTTGAGATCGTCCAAAACCAAAATCGAAGTACAGAGATAGGACACATCATCATCATAAAACAAGAAAAATCATATTTCCCAGCAGACACGATCGTCTACATGCGAGTGCATGCATGTACACACAATGTAAAGTGCCAGTGACGTCATAGTTAATTTTGATTGTTTTCATTTAGAAAAAAATTTATCACAGTCCTGGTTTGATAGAAATTATATATTGGTATTTTAACCTTTATCAGAATAATCACGTTCTGAATTATAGCAATTGAATACTCAAATTAAGCTATTAGGTATTCACGTAAAAGTATTTATAATATACCCAAAAGTGATAATTTACATAGTTAAAACATCAGTTTGAGCACAGACAAAATAGATGACCCCTATTTTGCCGTTGTCACCTAGTGTCAGTTATTTAGATCGAGAACGTTTTGCATACCAATTGGATAAAGGGTATTATTGTTTATAATCTATTATTGTATTTCAGAGTGTTTGATTACTGCTGATTAAGCATTGGGACACTGATTTGCAAATTTCCCTTCAAGGAAAATTCAATATTTTAGCTTATGTTCATCATTTATTGTATCAGCAATTTTATTAAAGTCAGTGTGAACATGATTCATTGTATTTAAAAAATAATTATTCATTACCACATTACATTACACTCGATCCATCATAAAGTGGTAGCAGAGGATGGTTGGAAGATTAGTGAAAAGAAGTGAAGTGTGCCAGAGTCAAAACAAGTAAAAAAGACAGCGAGCCTTTCAATCCAGAATTACTCGTTACTGTTGTTATACCAGGATGAAAACACAAGTTTACCGGCTTACAACTGGTTCGAGGCTTACTCAGTGTTGAAAATATCAATCTTTCTAATTGTATAAAAAGAACTCGCACATTAATTCTAGCCATGTTGTTGTATAGTAATGTTTGTAATAAATTACACTAGTGTTTCAAACAGTAAGACAGTTTATTACGATAACAAATCAAAGATCAAAAATGGTAAATAAGACACTGTCACGAGCTGTTATTTTGTATCGTGACTATTTAAATACATTAATTGTTAGTTCCTGTGCAACCTATGCACACATCCGGTTTGAACGTTTTTAGTTGCTCAATCGACTAACAAACACAATCAGGAACCATAGCAACAACCTCCGGGCTAATTTTGGTACCAACCAATACTTGTCGATTGCTGATTGGTCCAATCGATCAGCTGGTTGTACCAGAGCTTATATAAGCCCGTAAAGTTCAAATAAAAAACGAGAATTCTGCTATAGACACCTTAACAAATGTTGTTAAGTGAGTGATTTTCAACATAATCAGAGCCATTTTGCAGAGTGCCAATGGGAAAAAACCAGGCTTGTTTTTGATTAAAGACACTGGCTTGATTTCCCTGCATTTTCCAAATTGTTCCATTTCATTTTCAACCACAATTGGAAGTTCCGGTCGATAGACTCTGACCTTGTTAAATGAGCCTTTAATGTGAGTAACTTTAGTGAATTAAAGTTCTGCTTATTTAGTCTTACTCCATTTTATAATTAAGGTTAGTTTATTGTGAATTTCGCCTCTTTCTTGAGAGTTTCTCTGTTTGAAACTCATTTGGCCAGAAGGTTAAGACCTTGGCCATTCTTGAACGTGGTCAGCATTCTTTTTCCATTTAAATTACTGCTTCTATGTTGTACTATTTATTTAATCTTACTTTTGTGGTCCTGTTAATACAAAATTAGCTTGAAACTGTTATTAATATTTTCTAATACCAAGTAAGTCTTGAGTTTGCACCGACAGCTCTCTTGACTAGGAGTTTGCTTGAGGTCTTGCAATTTTCTAGTTTTGCATTTAGAATTTTCCCCAGCTGATTTAACCTTCAGCTTGTCGAATATTGATACATCGCAACATTATTTATCAAATTACGAATAATCAAATTCTCAACATTGGTTTGACAAATTTCCTAGTTCAAGTACGACGACTGTGAGGTCACCATCAACCAAAAATTTCTCCAAAGTCGAGTGACCGGCGGATATCGAATACCAACAGCCAGGCTATTTGATGATCATACAAGACAAGGTGCAGAAGTCAACACAATTATAAAAGCCATACGTGAGGAAGCACCCAGCAATGCCGTGAGGTAAGAAGAGACGGCGGCACAACCAAAATAAAAAAAGCAAAAAAAAAAAAAACAAACCCTAAAAAATTAAATAAAATGATAAAACCAGAACCACAGTAAACAACATCAGCATGGAAAAAGAAAGAATTAGAAAAGGAAAAAAAAAGATTACCAGACTTTATTGGTTCCACCACCAAAAAGCCCCTTACTGATGCACTAACAGAGAGACCACGTGAAGGCTAAGTAGGTATGTATTTGGCTTTATGATGGCAGCAGCGATGAAGGATAGGGCATAGAAGTTTTGCCCCACTCAAAAAATGGGTTAGTATTGAAACTAAGAAATCAACTGCAAATTGAATATCAGAATGTGTGTACTGTGGTACATAAAGCAAACATCCAATAATATTATGGTATGGAACAGTTTGACAATTAAAATTCAAGTCATAGTTAGTACTTTCGATTAATTTCTTCAAATCTTATCCAATTTTTATGAGTTCATATATAGAAACAAAATAGCCTTTTTAAAATTTTGTGCAATGCATTGAACATAATTTGCTTGGGATAATACAATTCGGTCACTATTACATTTAACATCTATGCCAAAGAAAGTCTATAACTCATAACATCTTAATGTCAAATTTTCGAGATATTTTCCTAATTAAATAATCAGAAACATTTTGATTTGTATCTATAACTAATAAGGAGGTACTACGGACCTCTCCCCCTCAGATTTGCATAATTTTAAAGAAATAAATCGATTAATACATAACTAAAACAATGCCCAAATCT
>JAQFZU010002152.1:0-10462 GCA_034696185.1 Henia vesuviana | reverse complement strand
CTACAGAAGCACAGAAGGGCTTAACAGATAATACAATTATCATAATAGCTTAAATGCTATACAAGCAAACACCAACAGATAGCATCCAGCGCTACCAACGATGGCGCGACAACCCGGTGGATTGACTCCGCCTACACCAACTCGAGGTCGACCGCCTCTACCACGAAGCCCCAGCGCGAATTGAGCGCTTCCTAGAGGACTTCGAGACTACTCCTAAACAGCGGCGAATGCTGCTCGACCGAAACCAATTATCACCATTGGACCTACCCCAGATCGGCCGCCTCCGAGATCAATGGTTGATCCACACACTGGCAGTATACAACATTATGCCGATCTCGCGACGCGGCGGTCGTCGAGTACCAACTGTGCCCGCATCTTGGGTTCCCTCTGTAAGGAGACCTGTCCCCACAGTGAGTCGTACTTGCTCTCCTTTGCCCATCGAACCTCCACCCGTTCAAGAAGAACCCCGAGTGCAGCGACCCCTCCTGCGGACCCCAAGAGTGCATCCGTACACATCGGAAGTCATCACGAGCGCCACTCTTGCTTACGGCGGCACTAGAAAACGGACCCGCATCACGACGATGGTCGCATCCCGTGGATGGGAGACCGTGCTGGCACAGAAACCTTGTTCGTGCCCCATCACAAAACCCGTCACTTGGCCACCACTCTTGCCCGAGACGCAGGAATTTCTTTGCACCCTGGAACTGCAGTATCCTGCATTACACCCGACGGTTGAACCGGAATCAGAGGCCCGCCCACCGTCACCGGCGAAGCATCCATTGCTTCCGGAATCCTGACCGCCGTCGCCCACCAGACCGCCATCTCCACCCGATTTAGACGAGTCGGACTTAAGAGAGGTTATCAACTGTCGACGACGCCGCCAGTGCTCTCGAAAAGCGCATCGAGAATGGATGAAGGGAGTCGAACGGCAAAAGGCCGCGGATTACTGGAAGGTTCAAGCGAACTTAAAAGCCAAGTTCGAACGTGGCGAGCTTCTCATGACCGAAGAATATAAATACTCTTGTGTCTTGATCCCCAAGACCCACCGAAGTTGGAAGAGGATACTGCCACACCCACGAGAGTCAGCAGACGCACCGATTTGAGCGGCAAAACCCGCCAACGCACGCTTGAGTGGACACGATCGGTTCGACTGGCCCGAGCATTACTACAAAACGCCGACGCGTACCAACGCTACCAGGTCGCACGCGCCACCCAGAATCCGACAGACTTGTTGAGAATTTTGTCGGGATTACGACAGAAGCCATCCCCATCGCCGCCGGGAGCGAGGGTACGGCCTAACCGAAGCCTAAGGGTGGGTTCTTACGCCCACCACCTTCAAAGATTGTGAAGAGGCATTTTTCGCTGCGATTGTGGCGTTGCACGAAGCCGACGAAACGACCCCAGCCATAGCTGCTTTGTGGAACAGTATCCAGCCCGACCGAGACGGACTCCGCCGCCAGCTGTGGACCAACAAGGTCGAAAACTATAACTTGGAGGAGACCACCCGCCAACTGCGTAGGCGATTCCAAGAACATCCTCCACCGGCCATTACAACCTACCCCCCCTTCCCCCCGCCCCGCAGGAGAAAACTGCAGCGCTGGATTCGAATCAACTGGTGATAATCGCCCAGACCGTCTTGGCAATGCAAAAGGCCACCCGAACGACATCCAGTCGTCAAGTACCACCACAGGAACCTCGCGCTGTGATGGACGCCCGAATAAGGCGAGATTTCCCGCGATTGAGAATGACGGACCGCACCCTCTCTGCCCTGGCCGCCGGTCCAGATTGAGGGCAAAGTGTATATTAATGGTTGAGGACCGCCGTCCGGGGACCCGTGGACACCCGTTTGCGATTGTGTCTTCTAAATGTCCAACGCGATGCCCATGATTGCGAGGAGCAACGGGAACTCTGCCCAGAGTCGGGTGCGTCGGCTTTCCTACTACCAAAGGTGTGGATACACCTACGCGAGTATATCTCCGAGCGGCCACCCCTTCACGCCCGGTTCCTGATTAATGAGAATGTGGATCCATTCGACACCCGAAGCCGAGTGCCCGAGTGCAGAGCAACAACCCCGGCTTTTGTTCTTGGTTTTGGGGCCAACACATGGCGACTTGCTGTCGCCAGATTACTCCTATGCTGTCCACCAGGATCACAAGGTTATTTAAGGGACCACAATAGAAAATAAGGACACAAGAAATCATACCCCAAACGACCAAACCAGACAAAACGCAAACGAGAACCTCAACAGATCAAGCCTTACCAAACGAAACGTAACGGAGTGACCGAGGACATGTATAGCACCTACCATGGTTGTTCGACCAACAGGTCGTAAGACAAACGTCAAAACCGCCGGAGAAGCCTGCAACCGATCCACCAGGACGACTACAGCACCGGCGCGTGCTCTGAAGAGCGCAAACTAGGACCACGATCCTAGCGGCGTGAGATTACTCTGCTAGCCCAACCGAAGAGCGACTGTATATTGTAAGCATAGAGTTTTTGTAGAGCTAACGCTCCAATCCTTTTACGATTCAATAAACGTCGATTCGTTTATGTTAATTCCTGCTTGCTTCATTTATTTGCTATTTCTCATATCGCTGTAACTTAATCACCGGTCGCTTAAAGTAATTTATCGACAACAGAGTAAGTATTAAACAATAGGTAAGAAAATCCAGGAGCACGACAAGCATGACTGCAAAATTAAAGATTGACTGCATTCTCCAGCTAACAGCCATCAACTATAATCACTTTTTACATATATCACTAGCACTGGCTAAATTCTGAACAAATAAAATCCAAAAAAATAAAATCCAAGTAAATAAAAACAAAATTTGCTTAGTTAGTTTAGTTTTATTAAAAATGTTATTTTTTAATAAAAAAAATTAGATTTTGCTTTTTGTTGATTCCGCCTTTCCACTCCACTTCACAACTTTCTGCTTCCGCTTTTTGTAGTACCTCCTTTTTTCTTTTAATGCATTTCTTTGAAAACTTTATTACACAAAGGTAAAGAAACATAATATACAAATTATAAAATTTCATATAACATACAAATAATAATACTTAATACAACATACAAGGAATAATATTTTGTACAGTATACAAATAATATTTTATATAATACAAAAATTACATTTCGTATAACACAAAAATAGTATTTCATAATACAAAAATAATAATATTTTATATAATATATGTGAATTGGATAGTAGGACCAACTATTATTTATAGTGATAACAAAGGAGCAATCAAACTTGCGAGAAATGGGAATGCCAACAACTCTTCAAAGCGTGTTATACGGTATATAAATTTTATTTACGAAAATATTCATAGTGGTATTGTTGAATTGAGATATGTCTTACTGAAACGATGTTGACAGACTTCTTAACCAAATCATTGTCGAGAAATAAGATAGAAGGATTTTTAAGTGTAATGAATATATTATGAAATGTATTTTATTTTATTTTTATTTTTACACCTGGTGTGTATTGGTCATGTGTTCATAAATATGTAAATTTTATTGTCATGTGATTGTCATGAAAGAAGGAGCGAATGAATTGGTTGTACAATATGACGTCAAAATATGTCTATTTGTTTTTTACGCTTAAAGTGACTCAAACACAGCCTAAAATAATAAAATTAAAAAAAGAATTGAAATATCTATTATTTTTATTAGGCTATAAAATCAAAATTTAAAGACATTTTAAATTTCATCTCACTTGACCTTTAATCTGTTGTATTTATAAAAAAAAAGTTGGAAATAAGGAAAACAAGAAGATAAAGATGAGTGAAATTAAGTTCAAATTACGAGGATAGATGGCAACACTTACAGATGGATATTAGCATCGAGAAATAATTTTAAAAATGCACAATTCAAGAAAAGTGAAATTGTATATAATCATTGAGAAAAAAATATACTCAAACCCTTGAGCTACAAGTAAAGTTCTAAGATAAGCAACAACAAGTGTAATTAAGAATTTAACAGAAGAAAAAATGAGTCAAAACTATAAGCAACAACAGAATCCTCACTCTTATAAGCTAGACGAATTGTTGAGAGAATTAGCATAGATAATAATTAGCCATGGCACATACCACAAAGGTATTAAGACTGCAAATACCTTGCAAAAATTTAAGTGATAATTCAAACAAACCAACTTTAATATTTGAATTTTTAGTGAACTTTATACACTTAAAAGTCAATTCTGACTGGCCCTTTTGGGTAAGTTATAATTGTGACCATGTAATTGATTGTGCTAGTTGGAAGTTGTGCAATGATGCCACTAGTGATAATCTTTGAAAATTTCTTTTCAAGGACTCAGAGCAAGAGTTAAGTGACCTTATGACCCGAAATATACAGAAGAATCGATTCTAGTCAATAATTAAATGGATAAAATAATTTTTTTAAGATTTTTCGATTTTTGTTGAAATATTGCAATTAGTATTCAAAGAAGATATCCAACAAACATTGATTTTTCCATAACCGAGATTTTGCTCTGTAATAAAAATCGCGATCTTTGAATAATAAAAACAGTCGAGTTGCACATTTTTATTGAAGCGTAATACAAAGGGATTTGAAAATGGTACAAAATAATTTCCCCTGTAGAAAAAAAGGGTTTCGCATCGTGTTTTTTTTTTATATAATATATACTTTTAGCAACGATGAGAGCGAAACGATTTAGAAAAAATAAAAATAAAAAAAAATTTTAAAGTCTAAAAAAATTCAAAATCTGCCATAAGCAAAGGCACACGTAAGAATTGGCTCGGAGAGACATAAAGGGTTATTTCGACTATTAAAAAAATTATACGAAGCCCAATCGATTTTTACCTATTCTAATTAGATTATCATCAGTTAATATTTTTATTCATTAATTTAAAGGGTTAAAAATCAATGGTTGAGATCGAAATAAATTATTTTTGAATTTAAATTTTCGTTAAAATTAATTTTTGGACCCTAGAAAAAATTTCAAATTATTTGATAATGAATTGCGATCTCATTTTGGTCCCGCGATATTAACCCTTTATTAGTACTTGTCAGGAATTTCTAATAACGACTATAGCGGCGCCCGCACGACTCACGTTCATCGATTTCGCCTTTTAATGATGAAAAAAAAATTAATTAAACGTGAATTGAAGATTTTTTAGCTTTTTACAAATTACCTTAACCCATTCGTTGTTTTGCGGATCGTAAGCCTCGACTAAATTAAGACATTGACACCCATCATAACCACCGACAGCGAATAAACGATCACCCAATAAACAAACACCGACCGCATCCCGACCTACAAACATCGGCGCTACTGTTGTCCACATGTCCGTTTTCGGATCGTATCTAAAATTTGAATTTTAATCAAAATTCAAATTTTAAAAAAGTTTTATTCTAAAATTACCTTTCAACACAATCGAATCGACTCGCAGTAGGATTCGATGCAGGTGCATCGTGTCCACCAAGAGCATATAAGTATCCATTGACCACTCCAACACCGACCCCACCTCTGCGTTTGGACATAGATGCACACACCGACCATTTATTAGTATGCGGATCGAAACTTTCGACCGTCCGAAGACAACAACTGCCATCCCGACCTCCAACCGCGTATAGTTTATTATTAAGAACGCAAACCCCAGCAGTGCTCCTCTGAGTGGTCATCGGTGCCACATAACTCCACTGTCTGGCTTGTGGATCCCACCGCTCGACTGTGTTAAGGTAACTCCAACCGTCGTGACCACCGACGGCATAAAGCGGACCTTCCAAAACCCCAACACCTAAAATTAAATCTTCTAAATCTATCTCCATATTTGCAACGTAAAACAAAGTGATAAAACATCGCAATGTGTTATAACATTGAAAATCAATGAAATACTTAAGTAGCATCCATCTTACATCACTAGCAAAAATCAATAAACGAACCTAATCCGTGTCTGTGAGTCGACATCGGTGGCATAATCGTCCACGTTTTCGATTTCGGATCGTAGCATTCGACAGTGTTTAGGGTTTTCAACCCATCCCTTCCACCGACGACGTATAATTTGTTATCGAGTACCGCAACACCGAATTGCAGTCTTCGTCCATTCATATTACCAACTTGGTTCCATTCATTCGTTCTTAGATCGTATCGCTCGATACTCGTGGCACCTTTAAAAGGATATAAATTAAAAATTTATTTTTCCAACCTAAAAAATAAAGCAACTAAAACCTTTATTAGCGTCCATTCCACCGACCGCGTACATCAAACCGACGGTCGATTTTCTCGGTCTCGTTCGGGGACTTTGTAAAGTCGAACGTCTTTCGGGTAAAAGATGGTATTTGAGAGCTTCCATTATAAGTTCTTGGCAAACGCGATTTTCTTTAAATATTACATTGGTCTCGATGTTGTCGGTTATAAACTTAATTAATGTTTAATTAGGTTAAGTGAGTACTATTAAAATGATGATTTTAGTTACTTGGGGTGATAAAAGAGGTAGTTTGACTAGACTTAATAACCGTGAAAGATCTTTTTTCCTATTGATTATATCATGTTTAACCCATGTCATTAAGGCATTGAAAATGGCCTCTTCGTTGGGTACGTTGAGGTCTTCACTCGCTAGTAATTTACACACTTCATCCGAAGGTAAAAGTAGGAATTCTTGGTTACGAATAACATCTAGGAAATATTCCTAAAAGATGAAAACATCAACTTGACGAATTACATTTGACGCGAGTAAAAAAAAAAAATTCATTAAACAACGACGTCTTTTATGAGTCGCGCGCTCCGAACAAGAAAAAAAGAAAAAAAGAAAATAAGAAAAATAAAAAAGTTGGTTTATTTGTCGTGTCTGAGTCTAAAGTTGAGGAAAAAAAGAAAGTGAAGTAAAAAGAAAAAAAATGGTGGCGATGGTGTCACGGGGGTGTCGTTGTCGCATTTACTGCCATACGAAATGTTGGGGTTGGGAGTTGCTGATGACTGATACGTGTAAAAAGCGATAAGAGTAAAAGAGGGATATCTCGTGGGATTGAAGGGTTGTGGGATTGATATTAAGAGTATACAAAAGGCCAACTAACAAGAGATAAATGGTACTTACAGTTGTGTAATTATGAGCCACGCGTAGTAATTCAAGACATCCCTGAGTATCGGCAAAGAGACGGATCCCGAGACAATTCGATGGATGAAGTTGCTTGATGAGGAAAGTGCAACTCGCTTCGACTACTTCGTTCAATTGTAATAAACAAGCTGTTGATAGAAGAGTTTCAACCGAGTCTTCCCTCAACTCAATTTTACCTGTCATTAAAAAAAAAATTTTTGTTTAAATTTTTTGTTGTAAAATGTGTCATGGGAAAGTGTAAAATTGAGATAAATCGAGTTTTTATGCTGATTCATTCTTAAGTTTGGATTTAAAATTTTTTTTGAATTTTTATATTGTTATTGGATGAATTCAGGTGTTGTTTGTATTCGTATTGAAAATTGGTTTCCTCGTCCAATTAAGAATACCGATGAGCGACACGTGGCTCATTGAGCCGCGAGACCTCATTACGATTGCACAGATCCAATTCCCCCCATGCGAGTGATAAGTCCGTGGCGAAAAGGACACTAATGGACTATACCAAAACCCACGTGGTCACATTCGATTAGTGGATTTAACCACGTTTTATTAAAACTCTATCGATTTGTTCTCGAAAGAAAAATTTTTAAAAAACTATTTTCAACATTCAACTTTATTTTCCCCCTAAAAAAACATGAGTTGAATTGAAAAAGGAAGAAAAATTGTTGGCAAACTTTCACAGATGAGTGCCTTTATCAGAACGGGCAGAGAAGACTCGGTTTATAGTCGCATCTCCCTTATACCCTAAGTAGCGAAATGATGGGCTCCACGAACCAAACACTCTTGACGATCGCTTATTACACCCATAACCTAATATCCCTTCTTATTTCAATCCATTTTAATTAAAACATTTTAAAAATAAAATAAAAATAAGTTACTAAAGAAATAGCATTGGAATTTCTTATTTTAAAGAACATTCGTATTCGATCGAGTGTTTCGGGGGAGGGGACGGCGAAGAGGGCAGATAAAATGGTCGGTCATGCATTTAGAAGGGCGGAAAAGGGGTCGTGAAAAGTGCGATTGCATTTTGTGGACATAAGAGAAAAGGGATATTTGATTACTCGAGGTTGAATCATCCGAATCGGATTTGACGTGTCGTTTGACGCGGGGAGGGGAAACGGCGAGGAAGGGGAAACGACGGGGGAGGGAAAAAAATCTCATTGCATTTGGCGCAGTCGGCGTTAATCCTCGTTTGGCAGCTGAGTTTGCTGATTGCGGTTGAAAAGTAATGAGAGGGGCTGACGACTGCAATCTCGTTGAGAAGGATTGAGAAAACGATACCTGTGTAGCAATAATGTATTAAAGCCCATAGGGCGTCGGGGTCGACGTCTTTCATGACCACCTCTTCCTGAGTGGCCTCGCGGACGTCGTTGGTGAACATCGCCGCGAAATAGTCGCATGCGGCCGATAAGACGAGTCGATGTGCCGGGATGCGGCGTGTGCCGGCCACTAAAGTCACGTCGCACAGTTGCCGTTTCATCAAATACGCCTCCATCTTGCGTAAGGAACACTCGGCATGGTTGATTGAGCGGAAACATTCGTCGGGGATGGTCGATGATTGATCGCCTTCGACACCCATTGAACACTCCTTCGTGCGGTAATTGGTGTATCCACTGTTTAAGTAATACCTAAAAAGAAAAAAAAAATTTCAATAAATGTTTAAACCGTGGATCGTCACGGGACCCCTTAAAACCTTGATATAACGAATTAATTAATGTAACAATACCTGTAGGTTGATTGATTGTAGTTGAAATTATTATTGTTGTTATTTAAGTTATTATTGCCATTGTGCAAAGACCGTACGGCACTTGCATAGGGTGGGGGATTCGGGGTTGGTGCCACCTTTTTCGGAGAGCAGAAGGGCCCGGGCCCGCGTCTCATGGTTGAACAGTGGTCAATACGTGGGACACATCTCGCTCACGGCCCCATCTCGACGACACACGTGGTGTAAAGGGCCGAACGTCGCGATTGGGTTAAGTTTCGAGGACCCCCGACTCGCATCGCCTATCCCGCGACACCTGACGAGCGATTGCAACATCGCTTTTTCGGCAGTTCGTGGCTCCACCCAGCGTTCCGACGTCTTGTTGTTGTTATTGTGAAAATGTGAAAGCACCACCTGCACCGATCAATAAACGCGGAGGACGACTGCACTCGGCGGGGTGAGGGAACCGACCGCCCACCCAACCCCGAAATCTCTCGTAACGCTTCGCTGAGAGTGGATTAACCTTAAACAATAAGTGATTAAAGGGCATTTTTTAAACATTTGGTGCATCCCAGTCATCAATCTTGACCGTTCGTTAACCGGAGGGAGTTTTAAAAGGGTTATTGAAGTCGAAGATGGTTGGGAATGGGTCCTGGGAGTGAGATTTAATAAAAATAACCCTTAAATATGCAAATTATAAACCAAAATATTTTTTTTTGAATAAAAAATTTAATTGAATAAATAAAACGAAAAAAAATGAGATTGGATTTTGAATAGAATTACCAAAAGCATTGGAGCATGCGCAACTCAGCATCTTTTTTTTTTTTTTTTTTTTTTTTTTTTTTTTTTTTTTTTTGCGAGTTGTAGAATTTAAAAAAAAAAATCGAAAATTTCAATTTGAATAAAATTTTAAAATGTAAAAATTAAATAAAAATTAATTTAAAATATATTAAAATGTTACTGGACCGTCTCGCGATGCTCCTGTTAATGGCACTGGCCTTGGATGCACCACGACTGTAGATCATGAGTCCAGTCGAGGAAAATATACTCAGAATACAGGTTTACCTTTGGGATATTCATGGAAGGAAAAAGGATGAGTTAAGAGGAAAGAGAATAGAGAAAAACAAGGGGCCAATGATCTTTGATGACGAAGCAAATGCGTGCTGGCCCCGAATGAACTCCATACCCTGGCCCATAATTCCTAACATCCCTTACAACTCTACTTCCACCGGATGGAACTTTATCGGAATTGAGATAATTTTATATTTATATTTTATATTCGAAGTTAGTGAAATAAAAAAAAATTTTATTGGGTGCCAAATCTAAAATTCCGTACATTTTTTGTGATTAATGGTGAAGAAAGGGGTGTGTTGAAAAAGGATTGTAAAAATTCATTCTGAGCATGTGCCATTGCAATTGGCCATCGAAGTGAAAAAAAAATGGTTGGAAAGGGATGTAAGAGAGGTAATACCAATGTTAGCAAAGTCAAAACTCAGTTTCCGTTTTTCTTTAAACTGAATTTTTGTAGTTTTTAAACTTGCACTTAAAGGCGATGTTTTGATTGGGTTATTTAATTTAAAAAAAAATTATTTTTTCAAATAAAAATGTTAAAAAATTTATTTTGAATTTAATAAATAATTTTACAATCAATAAAATATTTAATTTTCTTCAAATGTTATTATTCAAAAC
>JAQFZU010002151.1:0-10463 GCA_034696185.1 Henia vesuviana | reverse complement strand
CATATTATTCAAGTGGCCCATTTGCAACACCGCTGCCTGGAATCCGTATCCAAGCGGCGGCGGAGTGAATGGTCACAGAGTTATGCAAAACTCTATTTACTATTCTAACACAACACTAAAATATTAAAACACTAACAGAGGTGCAAAATTAAAGTACGCGACTTTAACATTAAACTAACAAAAGGCCGAATGGCTAAACTACTTAGCTAAACACGCGATCACGCATTGGGGAAACACTAGAACACATGGTCAGGCATGGGCTGGATTGTTAGACATCTGAGTCATCACGGAGATGTAGAATAATGCATTTGCATTATTTTCCCTATCTCGAGATATATCACTCGTACGGTTCACTTGGCGCATCGAATCGACTTTCGGTTCATCGCCCATACGGCTTCTTGTCAGCAATAGAAATTTATTTCGTTTCTGGATTTGAATTATTATCATGCAATCGCATGAAATAATTTTGGGTAACTGAAAAATACAAACTGAGCGGCTTTACAATCCCGGGAACAGTAATCATCGACACCTAAGAGGATGCGTCTCTCACTGTCCAGGGCAGTAGTCGCCTTTCACTACCCGTGTCGATAAAGAATTTACTCTTACTCTTCAAAGTCCCATCGGATATAATACATTGATACACAGGGAACTGGCGACATTTGGATGCGCAACCCATAAACCAGATCACTGCCGTTTTTCACTACAGTGCCGGCTCCAATTCAGGCAGAGCTATAATGAGTTGCCATCATCGGTCGCTTTCCAGGGTCAGGTATGCACTGAATTCATTTCCACGTCAAGCTATTTCCTAGTCTGTGGAAAATGTATCAATCAATGTGGCCAAAGTCAAGCATTAGATCAATCATGTTATCAAACATTCAAAGGTAATAAAGCAAGCAAGAACAAAACACTGTGTTGGCTTATATAGCCAACTAATCTTTTCTACACAAAAGAGGGTGGAAATACCCAATCTCCACTCTTTGGACACTTGGACTCTTCCACTTCCATCAAATCGGATGAAATGGCCAATGTCGTCCATCTAAATGCCATCTAATGGGCACTTTACACAATGAAGACATGTGCACTCACAGCATCTGGTCAAAACCAACCCTAATTATATTCACACATATTTAACCCGGAGATTTATACACTAAATACCTATAAATAACTCACTAATAATCTCATTTTCCGTAGCAAAGCTCGTTGAGTTGCTTCATCTGATTCCAAATGGAACCAAATTTCATGCAAACGACGATCTTGTCTCTGCTCAGAAATTATTTCGTCTCTGGTGGGAGGTACATCCTTGATTAAATCTGTAACGGTATTATAGAGAGTTTCTCTCTCTATCTCCTCTCCCCCCCCCCGATTGTGGGTGATTACTTGGGAATCATCCACATCGTCAACGGGTAGTATACTGATGTCTAGAATATTTTTTAAAGGCATGAATTTATGATTACTTAATTTCAGGTTGTCACTGGAATTCCAGTTGGGCCAGTATTGACGAATTATCCTTTTCTTCGATGTGGTGGTTTACCAGGATAAATTCATCGCTCAAAGGTGCTTGGGAGAGTGCATCTGCAATCTTATTATACATACCTTTTTGATAATTTATTTTAAACGGACCACACTGGAGTTTTACCGCCCACCTGCCAAACCTGCCAGACGGTTCTGGGGTTAACATTAACCAAGTCAGCGCCTGTGCATCAGATTCAACAGTGAACGTGGTGTACTCCACAAACGGACAAAAATGTTTGACCGCTCATACCACAGCTAGGTACTCCAGTTCGGGGGTAGAGTAGCGGACTTACGCTCCCTTTAAAATCCTACTGGCATATGCCATTGGCAGAACTGTCATTTTTCCATGACTATCCGGAACTTCTTGCATCAACACGGCACCCAAGCCAACGTCCGATGTGTCAGTTCGAATCACAAACGGTTTCTCAAAATCAGGCTTACTTAAAGTTGTACACAAGTTCTCCTTTCAGGTCTGAGAAGGATTTTTCATGAATCTCGAGCCACGCAAACTTCTCTGATTTCTTAGTCAACGACGATAGAGGCTTAGCAATTGCAGCGTAATTTGGAATAAATCTACGCAAAAAACCAGTCATTTCTAAGAAACGCTGTGTCTCTTTTAGGTTTTCTGGCCTCTTGAATGTGGTGATAGCCTGAATTTTTAGGGGATTACTTTGTGTACTGTCAGTATTGATGTAATAGCCTAGAAACTAATCTCAGACTGTGCAAACTTGGATTTAGTCATGCTGAGAGTCAGTCCAGCTTTTATCAATTTTTCTACTACAATTGGGATATGTTTGAGATGTTCCTCGAACGTTTTGTAGAAAATAATTACATTGTCTAAATAAACTAATGCAAAATCTCCTAGTGTCTCAGCCAAGACCTCTTCCATTAATTTTTGAAAGGTTGCGGGTGCGTTGCATAAACCAAAAGGCATTCGTACGAATTGAAATTTACCTTTAGGGGTATAGAACGCAGTCATGGGCTTACTCTCCTCATCCATTTTGACTTGATAGTAGCCTTTAACCAAATCAATGCTCGTAAAAAATTTTACTTCCCTTAAATAGGTTAACATAATTTCTAGATTAGGCATCGCAATGGTCTTGGTTACAGTGGCTGCATTGACCCAACGCTAGTCAATACACAGCCGATACGATTCGTTCAGTTTTGGTACTATTACTGGATGGCTAACATAAGGTCCTTTGGTTTTTTCTATCAAACCGGCGGAAATCAGCTCAATGACCGATTTCGTGAGGATCGCTTATTTAGCGGGATTGTACATTCGGTATGGCGACTTCCTCGGAACACCTTTCAGGACTATCTTATGTTTAATTAACATAGTACAGCCAGGTTGGTCACTAAACGTTTGTTAAGTGATTCCAACACAGCCTTTAGCGCTCCTCGCTGAGAATCGGTAAAGGAATTATTCTGTACGAGTTTGTCATGCCATTTGAGTGAATTTATGGCATGCTCGTGACTCAATACATTTACAGTAACTTTCGGATTGGCATCCAATTGGACATTTCTGGGCGAAGTTACAGTACTACTTTTATTTGATCTATTCTTCACAGGTTTTGCGTATGGAACAGACCATTCCGGTAAGAACTTACACGAAATTTTTAGATCCGTGGGTTCCATTTTTTGACCGGTTTTTCGCATGAAACTGTGGCCTAAAATAAGGGGAGTGGTTTTACTCGGCAAAACAATGAAGGTGAAAGGTGTAGACTGCGGTCCCCAGTTCACATTAATGCTAATTTTTCTTAGGGGTTTGTGCAGATTCCTACTTTTTCTATTCTTAGGTTAGGATGAGTCGGTTTGACTTTGGAGTCCTTGATGCCCATCTGATGCAGCACTTGCTGACCAATGAAACATCCAGAAGCTCCGGTGTTCATTAATGCAAGCGTTTTGAATCCTTCTAAATTCACTTTGAGGTGAGGTCTATCAACGGTCTATCAAGGTCTATCAAGACGCCCGGTTGACTAAGAGCCATCATCCTCATTTTCTCTAACGTTTCAGATTTTCTGGATTCGACTGAAAGCGGCATAGGCGTTGATGTCACTATGGTTTCCGGTTTTGACAACTGAAAATTCATTTTATTTAAATTATTTTGTACTTCAAAATCTGTAATTTTGGAATAAATTCGTGGGGGTGCAGTTACTTTGCAACCACCCCTGTTAACAAGTTTTTTAACACTGGGCAATCCTTTGCAACATGTCCAGCTTCCTGACACACGTTGCATCGATCCAAATGTTCGGCAAGGGCTTTAAACTCCTCTTTGGTAGCAAAATCGTCGCTCCATCTCGGTTTCTTGGCTGTCGGCGCATTATCGAATGGTGGGGGGCTACGATCCTTTCGATCGTTTGGCGGATTTACCACAGGTGGTTTTTTGTACGGTTTTCTTTGCGGACACGCATGAGCGTAGTGTCCAGGTTTGTGGCAAAGGAAACAGTTATTATCCCTGTCTTTTCCGCTAACATAGTAAAACTGTTCGTTATCGCTGCCTGATTCGAATGCTACGTCGGAATCTGATTTCTCTAAAACATTTGAGTCATTATCATTTAAATTATTTACTTAGCGGCGTTGTCGCCGGAAAAGTTGTTTTTCCTTGGTATATTGGAACGCTCTTCTGGTAGGTTTCTCAGGTCGGTTATTCGGTCGACCAGAATCCCGTAATGCGGACGTTGGCGTGTTCGTCCCTTGGTGGCGAAGTTGGACGTCGGGCTCGCGTTTAGAAGTTGTCAGGGCTGCGGTAGCCGTTTCCTTGACATCGTAGATGTTCCGCTGACGCATTACAGCGTCGTACAGCTTGTCTATCGACTTCTGTTGCAGTTTTCCCGCTAACGTGATGTAATGAAACGGCTGAAGCTCCCCCTCATAAGGTTTAGCGTAGCACGAGCGGTGTCATTGCTTAATGTCTCACACCATAAATCTTAAGCTCGCTTCACATACTCGAAGAACGTTTCGTTTTCTTTCTGTTTCAGGTGGTTGAATGCTACTTGACTTGCGACAGCGCTGCGGTGGAAACGGGTTCGAAACGCGTCTTTGAACTCATCCCATGTACTGATTTGCGAACGCAAACTCTTGTACCACCTCTCGGCGCGCCCCATGAGAAATGCGAGTACGCACATTTTTTAGCAAATTGTCGTACGAGTTGCCTAGTACATCTGTGGCTGTTTTAAGAGCCTTTAGAAATTCTTCACACTCTTCCTGATCTCCCTGACCCTTGAACATTGGTACTTCAACAGTTTTATACATAATACAACTGGGTAAGTCATTATTCCGATTGGAATTGACTTGGCTACCATTCTGGTTCAAGGACTGGTCTTTGCACATGATCAAGGAATATTGTACCTGTTCCTCGAACGAATCAAAATGCGTTATTGATCCATCTAGATTTGTAATTGATCAATTAGACGTTACTCCGCCCACTTGGAAGGGAGTCAACGTTTGTTCAGCAACAGGTATTTGGGGATTTGAATTGGATTCAATTCTGGAATTGACATCAGCAAAATCGACAGATCAACTCAGATTCGGGTTCGATGCTGTTTCCGGCGGGCCGTGAGAGCTCAGGGGTACCGTCGAGGACAATGTCAATTCGTTCGAAGCCGAGTTATTTGGAAATAACTTATTGGGGCTCGACCAATGATACTGTTGGAAGTTACCCCGATTCGGATGAGCGTAGAAGTCAAATCGAGGTCGTTCTCCACTCGAAGTACGATAGTCTCGGCCCCTTCTGTCATCGAACCTTACACTCATGGGATTATGATGGTCAATCCGTCGCATTAACTCTCCAATTCCGGTCGAAGTGTACAGAACGTGGTGAACTACACTCGACCTCGGCCACGGAACTGGGTTTCTACTGGTCGTGGGGTAGTTACAATGTCCCTTTCGCCTTCTTCGTTCAGGGGTTGAACGGCGTCGAGATCGTTATTCATTTTATTAATGAAGGACAATCGAACTAGAATTTTAATCAAAATAAATAGTACGACTGACGATCGTAATTCTCTGAACCAAACTCCAAAAGAATTTTTATTTTATTGGTGTATCCAAACACTAAAGTTGCAATTGCAAGTCAGTGTAAATACACGCGGTGAACAGAGAATTTTCTTTGTTTGCCTTACAAGAGAATGTTGAACCGGACAGCGGGTCAACACGTGGAGAATTTAAAAGGAAAAAATTGAAACTCAATCAATTAATAACAACAAACAATGCACTATCACAGCGATATTCTAAAATACAAACGCAAAAGGTTAGTTTGAAGTTGGACAATGGCTCGAGGGAATGGCTGGATGGTCGTCCTTCTAGGCTGAAGTTGGACTTTCAAGTGGGTCAGGACCTCTTAGGAAAATGAGAATAATAGATGGGGAGTTTGACCCGGTTTCCGAACTAAGTCTGACCAAAAGCGCATCACTTGAAATTCCTGAGATTAAATATGACATTTGGAACAGGTGTCAAATTCAACCCTGACAACTTCAAGTTTTAAAACTAGTTTTTTTTTGGCAAAAAAAATTTTACCATCCCCAAAACTAAAGGGAAACTAACAAACAAAATCTGAGGCATTTCATGAGGGTGCGGAACAGCGTCCGTGTTGGGTTTTTATGTGTCCAGCATTTAGTTGTGGTATAAATACGCAAAGGTGGTGTGGCCCTACGGTTGTACCGTAGACAGTTTGCGTATGGCAACTGGTAGTGTAGTGGGGTTGCTATGTTATTTGTGGTTGTTTATGTGGTTGGTAATAAGCTGTGATATTGATTCTGCCATGTATGATATGCGGCCCTTTCCTTTGATGTGAGTGAATAAAGTTTCTTGTGCATTGCCTATCAGCTGGTCTCATCAGTTTATTTACCTTGATTGAAATCACTGCTTTGATATGGGTTATGGTCCCAGCATGCTTCCACTGCGGAATGATGTAATTTGTTATAATTGTGGTCAGCGTGGTCATTTCGCGCATGATTGTCCGAGAAAGCAAAAGAATACAAGACCATCAGAAAGGGGACTGCAGATGCCAGGACAGAATTGTTGGAGGGGTTGTAAACAGAGAAGTAGAGGTTGAACACGAAACTACGCAGCTCAAGGCAGAAGTCAAAGTCCAGATGCGATCAAAGGATGGTACTCGAATGTACATCCGGTTAAAAAGAAACAGAATGCAATTAGAAATTCTGATTTTCTACTTGATACGAGTGCCACTCATCATTTTGTGCATGATAAAGGATTGTTTTCTCATTTAAACCCCATAAATGAGGTCATTAAGTTGGGTAAAGGAGAAACCAATGCAACTGCAATAGGACTAGTAGTTCTGCGATTGGAATATGAAGAAAATCAGACACATCTGTTACAACTTGAGAACGCTTATCTCGTACTTACCATGACACGGAATCTAATAAGTCTGGGAACTCTAACGGAATCTGGATATAGATTCAGTGGTTAAGATGGTGAATTGATTCTACAATCTCCTCAAAACGAGTTGATTAGAATTCTCAAACGGGATAGGTTGTACACATTACAAGCTGAGAATGCAATACGTTTAACCACAGTCCAGGCTGAATGGTCCACGGAAGTTGGACTATGGCACAAGCGGACTGCTCATATAGACGTTGGTAAATTGAAAATTGCAATTGACCAGAAATTAGTGCGGAATATAAAGTTGAGGATTTCAAACGTTCATCAATTGTGCGATGACTGCAGTTGTACGAAGATTAAGCGGGGACCATTCTGGAAAATATCGACGAAACATCCATTGGAGTTAGTGCATGCAGATCTATGGGGACCAAGTCCGACCACAAGTAGAGGGGGCAACCGATATTTTTTGTCCTTAATTGATGACTATAGCCGGTGGACCGAGATTTGTCCCATAGCCAATAAAAATGAATTTTTATCAAAGTTACAGCTGTATGTTACAAGAGTTGAGAGACAAACTGGTACACGATTGAAGAAACTTCAGACAGATAACGGGATGGAATTTTGTAGTGCGGCAGTTACAGCGTATCTTGAGAGCATAGGAGTCAAACATGCTTGAAAGAACGTTTATTCGCCCGAAATGAACGGTATAGCCGAGCGTTTTAACGGTTATGGCGTGGATGGTGTGAAGGTATTACTGCATACGTTGGGACTAGAACACATGTTTTGGGCTGAAGCTTTACAATGTTACGTGCATGTAAAGAACCAGTTACTTCATCATGCTATGCCTGGTACCACCCCTTACGAGAGCTGGTTTGAAAGGAAACCAGATATAAGCCATTTTAGGGTTTTTGGTTGCAAGGCATATCATCATGTGCCTAGGACACGTAGAAATAACCTGCAACCTCGGGGAGAGCTTGGAATAATGCTAGGATATGCTTTAACGACAGTCGGATATCGCATATTAGATTGTGCAACCAACAAGATTATCGAGACTCGTCACGTCGTTTTTAATGAATCCGAGATGGTTATGAAATGTTGAGAGGATTACGTAGCACCGGAGGTTGAAAAACACTCACAAGGAGATACTACGGACCATCGGACCTCTCCGCCTCCGATTTGCATAATTTCAAAGAAATAAATCGATTTTCACGTAACTTGTAAAGTGTGAGTTTGACGTTAGAGGGCAATAAAAGCACAGTTATCGTTATGGCTCCTAAATCGACTTCACTTCTCTTTTCACATGGCGCAGTCGACCTCAAAATAATAATTTTGGAACCTCAAATCGTGAGTTAAGTTAAAGAAAACGGATTTGGACTTTGATTTTACTCATTTTAAAACATTTGTGAGACCGATTTTGGAACTTTTGTACGATTTTCGTGAAAACCACATGCAGTGAAAAGTGAAACCATTCGGAAATCACTTCAAATGAACAGAAAAGAAAACGTTTTGTGTTTAAATAACGATTTATTAAAGCTGTTTTATGATTTTTAGACCATTATGCCAGCTTTTGATGAAAAAGATGTGGCACTTATTAGTGCAACTTATAAAAAAGCAGAAATTGCAGCTGAGCTTCAACGAAGGAACTTATCCACCTCAGGCAATAAGGAAGTATTGTGCGTACGTTTGGCACAAGATAATGGAGCCATTGTTGTTGCTGCAAACGTTCAACAAGCCGATGTTACCGCAACTTTATTGAAGCAGTTGATACGTGCCGTGGATTTGTTGGCAACGCGTGAAACGAGCGTTAATGTCGTCACGAATCCCGACCTATCGAAAGCAATCGACGTTTATTCTGGCGATACGTTGCAGAATATAAATGATTGGATCACCCAAGTTGATGCCGCCAAGATTCGACAAAATTGGGACGACAAAACGACGATCGAAGCCGCCGGAATACGCCTAAACGCCGAGGCAAAAGACTGGCACAAATACGCAGGAAAAAATTATTTAATCTGGTCAGAGTACAAATTGGGACTTAGGAAAGCGTTCGATAAGCCGCTGACTTCTCGCTTATGGTGTAACGCTATGTTGAAACGAATCCAAAAGACGGATGAGTCTGAGTCAACATACGCCTACGCGAAGCTGTCATTGCTTACCCGAGCTCCTCATGCAGTCGCCGATTCGTGTAAGGCCGATTGGATTATTTCCGGGTTACGAAACCAAACGCTACGAGATATTATGACGACTCGTTACGAAGCGGAAAAAATGGAAATGGTCGATCTTGTCTCAGAAATCGTAAAGACGGCAGCGAGACAAATCGTCGAAACAGCTATTTCTTCCAAAAATAAGCCAAAGTTGGAAAAAGAAACGAAAACGACAAAACAGGCCGAGAATTCCGAAGAGAACGCCGAAAAGCAAGACGTAAATAAAGAAAAGTCAAGATTTGCGCAAAAGTGGCGACCTGGAATGGAACTCGAAAACGCAACCTGTTACGCTTGTCAAAAGATTGGACATATTTCTCGAAATTGTCCCGAAAAAGAAGTTAAACAAAATGAAGAAAACGCAAGCTCTAATACGCAAGTTACGAAAGTCAAAGAATTTACCAAGACGGTTGGATACGCTAAGGAAGGAATTTTAACGATTAAATCCCTTAATCCAAATCGAATGGTAATACCAATTAAGGTCAACTCACGAGACGTCATCGGATTCATCGATCCCGGCGCAGAATTGACTTTGATTACCGCAACGCTTGCCGAAACTTTACAATTAAGTTTATTGGATTGGAAAGGCCCTAAGATCGAGGGATTGGACGGAGCAACGTCACTTCCTTTAGGAAAAGCCCCTTTGAATATTCAAATCGGAAAGTACGAAGCCAATTGCGAGGTCGGTGTAATTCAAGCGTTACCAAACGATGTCCTCGTCGAAAACGATTGGAAAAAAAACGCTCACGTCTCGATTACAAGCACCGAGAATAACGACGTTCAAGTACACACTTCTCCTGGTAGACAGGAAGTCGTCGAAAAGAAAAAGATTAAAAATTTTACGGCTCATTACGCAATTCTTAATCAAGCAAGCATTGTTTCTTATACCGTAATTAACGAGGAAACGCAAAGCAGTTTAACAACTACCGAAGAAAACGCAATCCAAGACTCAACCGAGATTAATCCTCACGAGCCGATCGCTAACGCCGACGCCGAATTCGAAGAAAAACTAAAGAAAATTCAAACGAGTTCCGATGTCACGCAGGAACAACAAACGGAATTAAAAAACATGCTACGAAAGAATAAAGCGGCATTCACCACTAAAGAAGTCGAAGTCGGACTTTGCCCCTTTACTAAACACGAAATTAAGCTGATTAACGACGAGCAAGTTCGCAGATTACCACTGAGACTACCTTTCATTGATAGGAAAGCAATGAAAGACGAAATAAGCAATTTAAAAAGACTTGGAATAATACGAGATTCCCAATCCGCGTACGCTTCAACAAGCTTTATGGTACACGCATCACAGTGTAAGCCTTATGTTTCATCAGTGATTAATCAACATGACGTCGATACGACGAAAAACGCCGAAGAATGCGTTTCATCCGAAACAGTGTTAGGTGAAGAAACCTT
>JAQFZU010002150.1:0-10464 GCA_034696185.1 Henia vesuviana | reverse complement strand
CATCAAAAGTGATGGGTCTTTTTTTGGTTTTAGTAATTTGGATTTTTAGTCGAATGTAGTTACGAATGGTTTTGGAAAATGTATCGACGAGTGCGAAATGGTGTTAAAGTGTTATTTTATTTTTAGATAAATTGGCAGCTCTTTGGCCGTTTTTGGGTATTGTGGCAGAAGTTGCTGTTTTGTGTACCATTATATTCATCTACGAAAAACGCAGAGCTAAGCAGGAGTTTGATGAAAGCGACACTGATCAAAGTCCCGATACGTAAGGGATTGAGAGAATCGGAATTATTTGTTTTTGATTCTCTACGAGTCGTTGGTCGATAGATTTACTCATTTGTTTGTCCTTTTTATAGGAAAAACGTAAGCGAGAATAAGGATGTAAGGCAACGCAAATGATACTAATTTATTAATATTTGGGTTCATTTTTCTCATCAATTTCTTTCATGCAGAAGTAGATCAGCACATCATTAATTTTCGTTTTTCCTTTGTTGGATTTAACATCATGTCATGAATTGTCATGAAATCAAGTGTTAATGCAGTAGAAATATTTTTGTGCAATTTTTAAAGATTATACATTTTAAAGTCAACTTTTATGGATGGTTTATTAAAACTTAAGCGTGTCATACCGACATTTTGTGGTGAAATCTATCTTTTTTCTGTTACTGTTTTTCTAGTGTCGTTACTCGATTTACTTAAATTGGATTGTTTTTTAGTTTTACATTTTTCTTTATTGAAATTGCTTAATGTATAAAGTGGTGTAAATAATTATAGAGATGGAAGTATTAAATAAAAATATTTCCTTTAATTACAACAAATTGATATCGAATCAATAAATTTTTCGTTTTTGTTGTAGGTAAACAATGAAAAGCGAGACATAACCAATTTTATGTTCTATTTTTGGGAATCTAATGAAAACGTTTTTGAAGCTGCTTGTCTCAAGAGCTGTCATTACTCAAGGTTGCTCAACCTTGCCATTACTGATCAATAGATGGCCCGTTTGCACGACAAAAGGGGTTGGATGCTATTTTCGCTTTGCAAACTGCTCGTATGAAATAGTCTTTAAGGTTTATTATGTTTACAAAGTTCATCTTTGTTTCTTGCTGTTTATAGGCGTTTGAGGTATTACTACTAATGATGTACTGCCCGTCAGTTTGTTTTTGCTTTCTGCCAATCACATTCGCTAATAGTGACAATGCAGTCAGCTTACTAACAGTTGTCAAAAATAGATGTAGGACAGGAAAAAGTGAAGGCTGTTGTATAATGCAACCTAATTTCAACAGTGTACAATAATAATATTAATTATATTTTATATCACTTTCTAGGCTGTTGTGATTGGGCCATTATGTACAATAGCATAATTACTACCTTTTTCTGTCTAATGGTTTAGCATTTTAATTCACCAATGACCTCCCTGTAGAACAAACTTTCATTGCATCAGTCATTAGTTATTAGTTCTTTGTTCTAATTTCTGTCTGCAGAACTTCTATGATTCTTTTTTCTGTAAATGCCTATCTTATCAGGTAAAATTGGCAAAACTGTTTTTATTTATTCTTCTAATAAGCTATCCAGCAAGATATCCTATTTTTTTTAGTATGTTCTGTGGCGAAATTAAATGTTTGTAGGTCCAAAATCCACTTCCTTGTCAATTTCTTTATTATCATTAGAAAATCTGTTGCTCATTTATTGTGTAATCAATTTTTCTCTTCAACTGAAAAAAGGTTTAATGGAACTCTATGAAGTTATATGGGGTTTCGTGTGGTTCCACTTGATTTTCATAGGTTTCTGTGGGGTTTTTGCATTTTTTCCTTGACCTAAAACTGACTCCATGAGGAATCCATGTGATCTTCAATCCTGTGGATGGCCGTTTCAAGACTGATAGTGAGCAGTACCGGGTGCCTTACAAGTAGCTTATAAGGACAGATTCGAGCTTTTGCGAACACGCAATTTTAACAAAAAACAAAACAATAGCTGCGTTCAAAGCTCTTTACCTTATACAACTTGTGACCAAATAGTCACTAGAGGGCAGCATGGGTCCCGGTCAGTTGACCCCGGGGCGCGTCCATTGCACCACCTGAGGTGGCACAACCCCAAGTAGAGAGACAGTTGTTGTTTCCCCATCCGAGAGATCGGACAGGGAAAAGATAGCTAAGGAGATGATGATGAGCGGGGTTGCTCAGGTGGCCACGCGGTGGGCGTGTGGAATGTTGTGCGGGGGTTGATGAGGACGTACGGCTACCCCACGTAGCCATTTAGGGTGCATATATGATATCTAGACCTTGTATCGGTATCATAGATACCGGTACGAGGCCGACGAACCTTAGGAGACGTTGGGAGCATGATGGTGATTGCGGGTTGCGGCCAATTAATAAAGGCTCGCTAATCCATAAATCACGCGTCCGTCCCAAATTATTCACGTGCACCATCTACGATACCGCTGCCTGGACTCCGTAACCAATCGGCGGAGGAACGGATGGTCACAAACTTTTAATGAAAGTTGTATAAGTCGTCTTTTACAATCGGAAATGTTGTCGTATTTGTGTCATTACTTTTAAAATGCAGCAAACTCTTAAAAGTCCATTTTATAATTTATTTTCTAAAAAATGTGTTCACGAAAAAACTGACTTTTGACAAATTCTAAAAGTCATTAAAAGTTAAAAATACCGTATAAAAAAGTGAATTTTCAGCTCTGAACGCAGCTATTGTATCACTCATCTTACGAGAGCTTAAAATAGGGCGGATGTGATCGTAAAAGAGAAACTAAGTGATAAGCTTAATATTAAAATTTTTCAAAATTTTTTTAGATTTGTTTTAATGAAAGAGCTTAAAAGGTTATATCTGGAATCTATACAATTTTATTGGGAAAAAAGATTTTTCCATTTATAAAAAAGCGGAAAACATTTCTTCTTTGGAAACTAAGATCGATAAGTTTGGCTCTAACATAACTTAAATAAGATAAAACAAATAATATAATAGCCAATTCAACCCTATGGTTATTAGTTAGTGGTTATTAGTTATTAGTTATGGGTTTTGTTTGGATTACGAACATTTCTTCTATTTTTAAAACTACTGCATTGATATCAATTATTTACCTTAAATCAGACGCATAATTTGATAATATTCTACAGAACTTCGTTTTAAAACGTTTTCAGTTTAATGACGTAGAGAATACAATTATTTATTGACAGGTAATATCGGTTTAATAAGGGGCTGATTAACACATTTTGGCCACTCGGATGACCAGACCCCATTCATACAAACAACAGATTGACTCCCAATTAATTTAAATTCCAATGAATTGCACCTGAAAGCCAATTTCGTCCCATGATCGTAATTTTCTCTCGGCTTCGTAACTTGATTTCCATTTGCAAATACATCCAAATTACAATCAGACACCGCTTTGCATTTGGCATCGACTGTCGGTTTAACGTAAATTCTTCGCGAAATATCCACCGAACTTGGACACGAATAAAACCCGACATGTCGCATTTGTACTTTGTCGATATTTAATTCAAAAATTTCACCTGCAAATTAATTTAAACTTTCAAATTCGATTCTAAACACATCGTAATAAACTAACCGTATTTAGAATTTCCAAAATTATTAGCGTAAATATTAAACTTCCAATTGGGCGATATAAAATTCGAATTCCTCGAATAACCCCAACATCTGAGCGATAACTTAGCTTCAACTGGCACCTTAATAATAGTCTCGTTGAAAATGATTATCGGTCCGTTATTAATTTGATACGTTATAACAATTTCATCTGAAATTTAAAAAAAATTATTTTAACTAAAAATGGTGGAATTTTAAGCCTTACCTATTGGTTTCGTGGGATTAGTCACGGTTGTATCGGGTTTCCGACATTCGATTTTGCGATCCCATTTACCATTGTGACATTCGTATAAACTCACTGTACGTTTTCTTCCGTCGTAATCGTTGAATTTGCAAGTTAAAACGATACGTTCTAAATGTTGAATCGATGCACCCGGTTGGATCTAAATTATTCAAAATTTAATTTTATATTTTATAATTATTGAATTGTTTTTGCCTTGTTTGATCCGTGAAGAATTAGTTCGCTGTTTGTGACATCGTGTGGTATTTTACATTCCTTTCGTTTACTGTAGTCGGGGTTACAAGTGATTCTATCACTCCACGTACCGTTATTGCATTTGAAATACAACGGAGGAGCCGAAGCGCAGTACAATCCAATACGTCTTAAATGAGGTATGAATGTGACATTGTTCTCGTCTATCTGCAATTATTATAAATTTTGTTATTCGTAATTCTAAGTAATTCTAAGTTTTGAATTAAATTTACGTAAGTTTCTTCGTATTTATAAAAATAGTCGGGACTTGTTTTTGTGTTTGGTAATTTACAACTGCCTGGAATTAAAGGTTAAAAATATATAATTGGAAAAATAACAAATTAAGTAAATTACTCGAATTAATATTATCCTTTCCTGGTACGAGTCTTGGATTTTCTTTCGGTGGTTTGCATTGTATTACATCGTCCCAAGTACCATTGAAACATTCGTAATAATCTGAAGGTGCAATCGTCTCGATTTGGTCGCCAATTGCACCAAAATCGCCGTAATAGCAAATCAATTCTATCAGTTCTAAATGATCGATTGAATATCCCGGTTTTATTTCAGTCAATCCACTGAAAATTTTATAGGATAATGCATTGTTTTTATTGATTTCTGGTATTTTGCAGTCTTTTCGTAGTCTTGGACGTAATTTGCATTTGATTTCGTCACTCCAGTTACCATTAATACATTTAAAATAAATTGGTGTTTCGTGATACGAATTCGATTCACAATACAATGCGACTCGACCTAAATTCTCGATGTTATTTCCAGGAATCATCTGTAAATACAAATCGTTAAATTAATTCTTGACAAATTTTTAAATTAATTATTTACTTTTATTTTCTCGTGAATGTAGTAGGAATTACCGTCTAATGTGGGTAGTTTACATTTACCTAAAATAATATTTTTGATTTTACATTTAATATAATTATTTTTGCAGATTATAAATTACCTAAAGTACGCGGTATTGTGATATTTGGAGTAGTCGATGATCCGCACGTGATTTCTTTATTCCATTTACCATTAATGCATGTGAAAATAAGACCATAATAGTAATTATCGAATGATCGAATGCAGATTAATTGTATATGTCCCGAACTTGGAACCGAATGTCCAAAAACGACCTAAATTTCATTTTAATTGGAGTTTTTAAATTAATATTTTATCTTTCTTTACCTGACTATTTTCGTATATAAAATATGATTTATCCGGTCTGACAATTGGTATTAAACAATTTCCTGAAATTTAATCTTTTTTAGTTTATTAATAACAGATTAATGTAATTTTTACCATTAATCGGACTTCGACACATTATTGCTCGATCCCATTTACCGTTTGAACATTCGTACATACTTAATATACTTCTTCTTTGACCGAATTCGTCGTATTTACAAATTAAAACAATACGTTCTAAATGTGGAATGTATTCGCCAAGTTTGACCTGTAAAATATTTTTGTTGATTTTTTTGGTTATTTTTTGATTGCTGAATTTTACCTTATTCGATCGATGAATTATGGTCCCATTGTAGCCTATGCTTTGCGGTAGTTGACATTGTTGTCGTTTACTTAATTCGGGTTTACAAGCGATTTCGTCACTCCACGTACCATTAAAGCATTTAAAGTACAATGGTCGAATCGCATCATTTTTGTCGTTTTGGTAATCGTAATAATCGTATTCTTCGGTGCAATACAATTCAACACGTCCTAAATGTGAGATGAGTTTTCGAGAATTGATCTGCAATAGTATTTTGTTAGTATTCAATAACCATAATTGTTTTTTAAAATTTACAATTTTTCCGTCAAATTTAAAATAATGGATTTCGGGTAGATTTGGTACTTTACATTTAGCTGCAAATAAATAATTAAATTTGTGATTTACGATATTGAAATCGGTATAAATAAAAAATACTTCCGTTTCCTGATATTGTTTGTGGTGTTTCGTCTGGCGGTTTGCATTGCATTTCAGCATTCCACGTACCATTGAAACATTCGTAAATTTCTGGAATGGCGATAGTATTAATTTGATCGCCAATTTCACCGAAATCGCCATAATCGCAAATCAATTCTACACGTTCTAAATGACCAACTGTATCGAAAATTTTAAGATTTTTGAATCCGTTGAATACGTTGTGTGAGAATGCTTTGTTTTTATCGATTTCTGTTATTTGACAATCGAGTAGATTTTCTCGTTTGCATTTAATTTCGTCACTCCATTGGCCATTCTCACACGAGAAATAAACATAATTGGAGTCAGACGCGCAATACAATACTACACGCCCTAAATTCGGTATAAGTTGCTTGTGGGTTACCTACAAATATATTTATTATATAATTTAATTACACTTAAGAATTTTCATATTTACGTTTCGAGCTTTGTAAATGTAGTAGTTGTTTCCTTGTAGTTTTGGAAGTTGACAAGTTACTGTTAAAAAATTATTAATTAATTTTTATCAAATTTAATCGATTAAAAATATTGCAAAACCTTAACTTACTTACAATACGACCACCATTTGTTGGTGTTGGTTTTGGTATTAATGAATTGCATGTAATTTCTTTATCCCATTTACCATTAACACATTGGTAAGTAGTGGTTGCGTGGATATTAATGTCGCCCAATGGTGGGTTACATAAGAATTCAATAAATCCAAAATTCGTAACCACTTGTCCAGAAACGACCTGCATTTTGGATAAATTAGGAATTTCAAATTAAATTTTTTTATTTTTTACCGGTCTCAAATTGTACGAAAAATATGCATTATTTGATTCGACAACTGGTATTGTACAACTGTCTGTAGTTTTAGCAGTTGTAGTTATTAGGGTTGGTGTAGGTGTTGTTGTTATAACAGAAGGAAGTGTTGTACACATGATTGAGCGATCCCATTCGCCATTGTAACACTCGTACACTTGCAACGATCTCTGTCTTCCATTATGATCGTATAGACATATTAAAAGGATGCGTTCTAGATGCAGAATTGATTCTCCAGGTCTCAGCTGCAAAATTTGTTTTTAAATTTGTGTATTTTGGGTTATTGCGATTGCTGTATTACTTTGTTTGATCCATAAACAATGAGCGACGTTTTTGGCACTGTATGCGGTATTTTGCATTGTTTTCGTTTACTTATTTCGGGTTCGCATTTGATTTTTTCACTCCAAGTACCGTTAATGCATTTGAAGTACAATAATTGACTCGACTCATTTTCATTGGGATTAGAATAATAATCATATTGATAATAGTGAGTACAATTCAATGCAACGCGTCCTAAATGCGGGATTAACTTATCAGAATTTATCTGCAATGTTAATTAGTATTATTAAAATAATTAAAAATTGAATTGTGTCATTTATTGCATTTACCGTTTCGTCCTTGTATTTAAAATAGTGATTTTCGACCAAATTGGGTAATTTGCATTTAACTGTAAATTAAAATTTAAATTGCGATTGCAAATTATTAGGAATCGATTAAATTACTTGAATTAGGATCTTCTTTTACAGGTTTCCTATTGGGTGGTTTGCATTGCATCTTACCATCCCAAATACCATTGTAACATTCGTAAATGTTTGGATCTGCAATTATTTTACCATTTTCGCCATTTTGGTCAAAATTTCCGTAATCGCAAATCAATTGTACGAGTTCTAAATGACCAATCGAATCTCCAGTTTTCATTTTTGACCAGCCTTTGAAAATGTTGTATGAGTGTGCATTGTTTTTATCGACTTCTGGTATTTCGCAATCGAGTCGACTTTTCGGGTCCGGATTGCATTTGATTTGGTCGCTCCATTTGCCATTTAAACATTTGAAATAAAGTGGCTGTTCTTTTTTTTTACCATTAATATAATACGAATTTGATTCGCAATACAATGCGACAAGATCTAAATGTGGAATGTAATCGCCGTGAGTAACCTGCAAATATATAAATATTAGAATTTGATTTTACGGCATTTTAATTTGAATTTACATTTATCTCTTCGTGATTGTAATAATAATCGCCATTTAGTTTAGGGAGTTGACATTTTTGTCCGAATGCTGGGATAAATAATGATATTTTAAATTTGTAACAATAAGCAAATTGACTTTTAGAAATAAATTAATATTGAAATACATACCTGGTTCGCACGTTACTATTTTATCCCATTTGCCATTTTCGCATTTATAGTTATACGTGAACTGTAGAACTTCGGTTCCACCTGGACGTTTCATACATACTAAGTCGAGAACTTGAGAATCCTTAATAAACTCTTCAGGTAACACCTAAAATAAATTGTTTTTAAACATTAATATTTGTCGTATAATATCATTACAGTAGTAACTTACTATATTTGCGCCTACGTAAAATTTATGCTCGTATTTCGTATTCAATTTTGGGATTTTGCAGCCGAGTTTATCAACCGAGTCGCATCGAATTTCACTATCCCAATTACCATCAATACATTCGTAGATAATTCCCCCATTAGTGTAATCGTAATATTCGTCTTCTTTTGGATTACAAAATAATTCGATTCGTTCGAAATTTGGGACGAAATAACCAGGTTGTATCTGCAATTACGATCGTGATCGGTTATATAAGCAAATCCAAATTGTTTTCCATTACCTTTTCATTCTTATACAAAATGATGAAATTGTGATCGAGTTGAGGCACTCGACACGTTGTTGAAGGATGAGTCGTAATTTCGACTTGTGTTATTGTTGGTGACGAAACTTCTTCGGCTGCACAATCGATTTTTTTATTCCATTTTCCATTCACACATTTAATAGGAACTCCATCGTAGTAACTGAAGTAACTATCGAAATGCGGATCGCAGATTAATTGAATAGTGCCTGAATTAGGTATCCAATGTGGGGGTACGACCTGAATTTTTATTCATTAGGCATTTGCAAATTTAATGTTTCAATTTTATTTACCTTTTTACCCTGATATAAAATATAAGAATCACTCGATGCGAGAACCGGTATTGAACAACTACCTGAAGTTACAAATTTCATTAATTTGATAATAACCAATATTGAAATAATGAAAATTACCAACTGATGGCGGTGTCGTCTCGTCATTCGAGCAATTGATGACAGAGTCCCATTTCCCATTTTTACACGTGTGCGATTTTATGTTACCAACATTGCAATACACAAGAATACGTCCCAAATCTGGCACTGAATCTCCCGGTTTTACCTAAAATTATTATTAAAAGATTGATTAAAATAATAATTTTCACTTTTATCGCTTTTGTTTACAGTTTTCGACATATACTGAATTTCGCCATAACTCAAATTTGGTATTGAACAACCTAATTTTAAAAATAAAAGTGAATTAAAAAATTAATATTATTATTTATTTATTTACTTGTAGGTGTCGGTGCGGTTGTCACTTGATTCAATAAAAACGAGAAAAATTAGTTTCTATATTGCTAGAATTTTGAATTTCTTGTAATACCTTCGCACTTAAGATTATTATCCGAATCCCAATTGCCATTTACGCACTTATAAGTGCTTATTTTAAGTGCGTGTAATTCCTCGTACTCGTAATATAAATCATCGACATTATCGCAAAATAAAGGTACCGATTCGTTGTGCGGAATATAAGTTCCAGCTGTGACCTGGAATTTTAATTTTTGTTATTTGGAATTATTATTATTTTATTTTTATTTTACTCTTTTGTTCTTAAACATGAAGTAGGCATTTTCAACGCTCGGTACTTCGCAGTGATCTATTGAAATTATAGTTTAGTCTAAATTAATCGTTTAATTGATGTTTAAGTAGTTTTATACTCAAGCAAAGTGGTGTCGAACTCCATTTGGGGTATAATTGCAATTGACAGGTGGCATCCATTTGTCCAACGGCGGTCGTGTGTTCGTTGCACGAATATTCGACCATTTGATTCCATTTTGTTCCTTCCAAGTATAAAATTTTCCCATTTTGTAGAGGTTGTGGTTCACCGCAGTCGATTTCTAAAGTTAGTTTATAGAATTAGCATGCTAAAGACATTGCAATATGCAAAATGCATTTATAACATATTTATGCCGATTCTTATAATACATATATAAATATATTTTACATTCATTTTTGTTCCATGGGTATTATATTCTCACCAACGCATTTCGGATCTTTCCCACTCAATTTGCCATTCGTGTCGCACATTCGTTCATCGTCACCTTCCAACATGAACCCCTGATTGCAGGTATAGACAACATCTTTTAAATAATAAATTGGTGTGTCGTGTTTGACTTTGCCGTTTTCTATTTGCTTCGGTATCGGGCATGTACGAACTGTCAACAAAGTCGATTAGTATTTAATTTGCTAATGAAATTTTTATTACTTTTGCATTCTGGAGGTTCGTTCGACCATACGGCACCATCTAAACATTCGATTGTATTCTTGGTTTCGT
>JAQFZU010002149.1:0-10466 GCA_034696185.1 Henia vesuviana | reverse complement strand
GTGAGTCAGTTACAAATGTATGTGTGTGTCAAGGCGATTGGAGTTGTTCATTCGCGCCGAGAGGTGGTAAGTGGTGCGGAGGAACTTTATAGAATGCGATTTTTATTACAATGGTCATTTATCAGTGTTTTCATGTCAAAATGAAATCGTTAATATGATTTTACCTAGAATTAATTAACATTGATTTTTTGGTTTTGTTTTTTCAAGGTCAGTGTAATAAAGTGAATGGGTTTCATATGGATTTTTTTATTAGTTAATAGCCATTTCTAGTAAATATCCAATGTTGGTAAATATTCAGTTGATTTTTATATTTATTTTGAATATAATTTTAGTTAAGTATAAAATTATTGTGTATGGTCATCAGATCAGGTTGTGTGTCAGGAGTTGAGAGTATCACTAGAAAAAAGGGTTAAATTTCGGAGTAAATGTCCGGATGTTGATGAAACAGGAGCTCTTATGTGTGATTCATTGAAATAGTATCAGTTTATTTATATTCAATTGATTGTGAGTAAATATTGCAAGTGAATGATTACATTTCGTTTAAAATTATAAAAGGATTTTTTTATTTTAAGTAACAATTGTCAAGTGTTGAATTTTCATGGAAATTATGTGGTTATCGTTTCCTTTTTATTTTTAATTTAAAGAGGATTTGATTCACACGAATAAACTCGAATGTGAGTGTTACTAATGGAATGCTGATTTGGGTTGAAAGAAAAAGGGGTGGGAATTGGTGAGTCAAAAGTAGGTGGTGGCTGAGGTTTGGGGATGCATTTGGATTATTATTTAAATTCATTGTTTGTAAAATTTTATTTTATGTAGTTAGAAATCATGTGATTGAATGACTGTACACTAATCATAACTCATTTAAAGTTACTGCAACTGGAATTGTATGATGGGGCAAATCCTGCAAAGGAAATTCACTTGGTTTCAAGGCCATTTGAATCCTCAATATTACTCTTGAAGCATTAGTTGCATTCGAAAGTGATTTAAAGCATATTTAAAAAGTATTTAACTGAAATGCGTGCAAAAATGTGTTAAAATGGAATTTTAGATCTATTTTAATCCTTTTGGAATTCATCTGGTGACTAAAAGTATTTAAAAGCATTTTAGTGTAGCATTGTTTTGTTAGGCATTTCAATGAGGCATTATTTTCACATTTGGTTAACTTCTCAATAATTGAATTTATTTTTTGTTTTAATTACCGATCATGATTTTTTTAATACATAAATAAACATAACGAGGAATGAGATTAAGTGAACGGATGGGATGAAATAAAACCCAATGCTTTTGAAATCACTGGTATCCTCTTCTCCTATATCAGATGCATAAGGCGGGGAAATTAATGAAGGTCCAAAGTATCTGTATTCACCAATCGGCCAAGGATGTTTCGAAGCTATACATGAACCGTTGTCGAAATTTGCAACTGCATCGTAGTTTACCGAATCTAACTGCAAACAACCACGATGTGTATTTATGCTGTTAAAACAAATTACAGGTCGTTTAAAGACTAATAAAGTAATCTGGGAAATTCTCTGATCCCTTAAAGTGCAGTTGCTGCGAACGATTATGGTATCGCTTTCATAATGCATGCAGTATTTGTTTACATTTGTCTCAATAATGGGCGTAATGCATTCCAATTTGAAATAATATATTTGAGATAATAATTGGTGTTTCAAGTAAGGTTGAATAAACTGTTCGATATTTGAAGGTTGTCAAACGCGTGTTCACTATCATTTAACATTGGTGTAATAACCTATTTTAAACTTGAAAATTATTTTAAGCGTTGAGAGTCTAGTTTCAATACTGATAAAGAGAGTGAAATTTCAGTTTCCCGACACAATTAAAATTGCTGATTCATCTCATATAAAAATATGATAAAAAATGCCTTAGGAGTTATTATTTAGATGATTCAGCCAGAGACTGGGCTTAGTGCAAGCAACTCATTCTCTTTGCAACTATAATAAAATTTTGTTATACTAACTACAGCCATTATTGGTAGAACTGGTCTGCTTTGAGCATAAATCCTTCCAATTTAAAGACATGGCAAAAAGTCTAGGAGGAAAACTCATTTTATGGCATCCAGTTTAAGCCAAAATAGCAGCAATAAATCCAATGCTTAGACACTTTCCAACAGCTGGTCTTATTGATTTCTATTTATTTCATCTTTTAACACTTGTAATTCTATAAGTTATATGAGTTTATCGTGCAGAATTTCTATTGGTTTTACCAATTGCAGTTAAACTCTTGATGACCTCTGTTTAATCCATTTAACTAAACTCTAGTTAGTGCTAACTGACTTTTGTGCAATATATCCCAAGTGATTCAAGATACCATTACCAAAGCCGTATTTCTACCAATTTTGCCACTCTGCAAAATCTTCAACATGCAAGAAATATCATTCAAACGAAAACCAACCGCTTTAATTTTCTTCCGAAAGCATTCCACAGTTGAATCTCTACCATCAGCACTATTTAAATTACACCACTCGAGCCCACAGCAACTGCCAACTTAAAGTTGATATGAGAATTTCCAAACACTACATATTTACTTATAATATCGTCCAACAGCTTGCTTCAACAATTTCCCCAACCGATCAATAACCTTTAAATTCAAATTGGGAAAAGTCTCACTATTGATAACATCGCTCAACACCAATCCCAACCGATCAACAACTTCCATATTATGATAAGCACTGTCCATCCATGTTTTAACCGACGAACAAACATCCCCTTCGATTCCACCGATAAGTTTAACCATTTCACCTTTTAAATGTAATTTATACCCGGTCAAAAGATTTTGGGAAATTTCCTTTGGTTTTCGAACTGGAAACGAACAGTTCGCCAAAAACACTATTTTACCAACAACTGGGATATCACTAATAGTTCTTTCCGATTGATCCTTGACGTAATCGAAGCTCAAATAATGGTGTTTAATATAAATAGCACCTGTATCGACTCGATGAATGTAATGAGTACCGTAATCCCGTACGATTAAATCGATTTTACGTTTCGCCGAACGAGTTTTAGAGGCTCTCAATGTTTTAACGACGTTGAAAATCCGTTTTCGAAATTGTGGGTGAAGCGGACAATCGCTATTCAAACCTAAACGAAATACGACTCGACGCACTAAAATTCTATTCGTAACCAACCGATACTGGATTTTCTTCCTTTGAATAGTTTCGTAGCCTTTAGTGAAGAATCCGTCGATATGATCCCACTTGTGATCCCACTTGAGCGGTCTTAAAGTCATGTTCAATGCGGTCACGGGGTAGAAAATGTTTGGGTAAAAGCCTAGTAAATCACTGCGTACGATCAATTCATCGGCATCGGTCAAAGCGATGTTTTCGCCTATCAAGAAACGTGAATTATTATGACACTTTGTTTGTCCCACTAGAAATATCGGCAGTTTTATCGTGCTCGTAAGCGCATCCCATCCTCGGCCCGGTTGGAAATCTTGGCGGGAATTACGACCGCGGCATTCATCCGTTGATATTTCGATCGGTCGAGTGGTGATGATTATTAGTAAACAAGCGACGGTTTGAATGTGCATAACTTCATTGGATCAGGTCCAGCTGAGTTTTCTATCGACATTAGGCTCGTTATTGGCATGGAAACTTTGAAAATGTAAGCTTTGTTCGTTGGGTTAATAATCGAGGTTCGCAGTTCGCTTGATAGATGTCGCTGTGTGTTTCGTTTGGTTTTAATTGTTTTTATTTGGTTTTAAAGGCTGTTAAATTTGAATTTTATTTGTTTTTTCACATTTAAAAGTGTTTTTACAAGAAGTTTATAAATAGGTTTTTGAGTTAAACTCGAAATTGTTTAATTTTTGTAAATAAATTTTTTTTTTGAGTTTTTTCAGTTTTTGAATATTTTCCAGTTTGTTGAGGGGATCGACGTTTAGAGACTTTGTTTTCTTGAGGAAGTAAAATATTATAGATTTTTGTATATATTTAGCTCGGAAGAACCCCCTCCATTTTGTTTTTTTTAATTCTTTTCCTCCTGTTCTAAACGAAGTGGGATCTTCCCCATTCACTGGCTCATTGCCACAAACTAACGCCAGACATATTTTAGCAATCTTCAGCTAAACCTACCTGTCCATACCTGATCCCACGAAACCAACAACGAATCTAACCAAAATTACACACAATTCAATTGCAATATCGGAGCCAACAATTCGTGAGTTGCAAAAACGAAAAAAAAAAATTTAATGCGAAAGTCAAACTTTTCCTCAACTGTTGCAGCTGCGAAAACATAAAATAAACATCGTGGATAAATTCGAACTAAAAGCAGTCGTCAATGACAACTCGATGAACCATTGCAAATTATCTTATCAACATTTCGACGCGATAATGTGAACGAAATGGGTTTAACCGACAGCAAACATGGCAGTCATCAACATAAGAAATCATCAGGACCGTCATTCGTCTTCGATGCAAGGACAAATCAAATCGATATGGTACTTCGAAACAGTCTCATCAAGAGAAACCGAAGGGTTAATTCACTACCGAGCGATTGGGACACAAATCACAACCAACTGATGTTATCAACTCCAACTAACGACGATCTGCGACCGGTCGTATCTAATAATCAGTGGCCCACTTCGTGTTTGAGTTTAAGTGAAGTGGATGAAGGTTCGACTGAAAAAGATAGGAAATTAGTGTCGTGTTGGAAGTGGCCTCAGGGACACGATGAAATTGATGGTTGTGATGATGTCATTGACAAAACAGTGCTTGAATCAGGGCTAAAACTAGCGAACGATGAGTTAATGGTGGCAGGTGATCGAGTGGAAATATACAAAGATGAAAACGAGGGGATTTACGATACTGTCGATAAACAATTACCGTTTTGTCCCGTTTGTAATGGCATTTGTAAGTATTTATTTTCAATTTGAATTTTTTTTTTAATATATTTTGCAGCTGTTGTAAATTGATGTGTGTTGCAATATTGGTAATTTAATTCAATATAATTTTTTTCTCTTAATGCATTGTGGGTATTTCTTTTGCTATTTTCAATGCACTTAAAGGTTCATTAACCTTAGGACCGAATATACTTTGAATGTGTAGTTATGTGTTTTTATGTGTGTATATAAGAAATGATTTTTTTTTTTCTTAGCTAAAAAGAGATATGTTGCACCAGTTGCAGAAATTGTCTTCGATGTTGTGTTTCAGTGCCAGGAATTTTTCTCATTCCAAGACTTAACGTAGTGACAGAATTCACTGATTTTTTTTACTTACAACTATTTTCAATTATAAATAAATCGAATCCAAAAATAATCGCAAATATTTGGGTACAAGTCCAAAATAAAATTTAATATCTTTTGAGTTGGATAAGAAGGAAATTTGAGCTTTTTTGAAAGGGGATTATCCTTGGATTTATTTTGAGTCGATTTTTGGGTTTTGAAAAGTGTGGCCTTGTATGTGATAAGTTGAAAAATGAGTTAATAATTGATGAGGAAAAGTCTTTTTATTTATTTTTCTTTTCTAAATATAAATTACTTTTTTTTCTTACCTTTATTTGCAGATTGTAATTACACTTGTCACATGCGATGTCGGCCTCTGGTGGCTTTAGATTGCACTGCTAATCCATTGACTAATCATTCATCACCGGCTTTGGAATGTATTCCGTCGTTTCAAGATATTTCTGATTTATCACCGTTGTTCGAAGATGTTATTGACGAAGAGGCAAATTTATTTTATTTTTTTTTTATGAAATTAATTATCAGTTTTAAATTCGTTTCCGGTTTTTTTTTTTTTCTTATCCGGTTTTTTTTTTTTTTAAAAAAAGTTCTGTGAAATAATCGAAAATCGAAAACAGGAAAACGAGAAATTGTTTAAATTGTATTTAGTTTCGACGTTTGTTATAATGCTGACTATGGGTTTATTGCAGAATTGCGATATTAATGAATTCACGACTGATACTTTGTCGAGTTCAGAGCTTAGGAAACAGATCGAGAATTATAATCTCAATGTTGTGACTGGCGAAATCTCATTGGTAAAATATTTTTATTATATTTTTAAAATTTGCAAATTTTAAATTTTATTATTTTTTTTTTTGTAGTTGGAAGATGGACATTCTTTTAGTGGATTTATACGAGTACACATGAGGTTGTGTCGACCCGTCAACGTTTACACCGTTCCACGTCCTCCTTCGATTTACGACGTTCTCAACGACTACTCTGAAGGGACATCCGATACTAAAAAGACTTTAACGTCTTTTTATTTACCTCGAGACACGGTTAAAGCATTACATATTACGAGGTATTTTTTGTTTTTTAAACTTTAAAAACTTATTTTTAAGGTGAATTTTATTTCTCAGTGATACAACGACTAAAGAAGTTATTATTACTTTACTGAATAAATTTAAAGTAGTGGATAATCCGCATAAATTCGCATTGTATGAACGGGATTATGAAATCGGAGAAAGTTCGAAAGGTAAAATATTTTAAATAAAATTTAATTAAAATTATTTTTATTTTATATATTTTTCTTTTAGTTCGAATGCGCCGGATTCACGATTGTGAATATCCTTTGAGGATGATCCTTAAGTGGCATAATCAAGGATATACCGGAAGACACTTGGTCCTGCAAGAAAACGATACGGGAGATATTTCAGTAATATTTTTATAATATTAAAAATTTTTAATTAAAAATTTTAAATTTATTTTTTATTTAAGTGGGACGCATTTTCATTACCCGAACTTAACAATTTCCTCACTATATTAAAACGAGAAGAAGAAGAGTACCTGCAACAAGTACGATTTAAGTATACAATTATGGGTGAAAAACTTAACGAAGCGCTTAAAGAACGTGAAAAATTAAGTGCGGGTGAACCGAGTCAACAAATGGCACCTCAACCCCCACCTCGACGACGTCATTCGTCCGATTTATTGCAAGATCGATTCATTTGTGATAGTTTACCCAATACGAAATTAAATTATAATTTGAAACAATTAACTAGGGCTAATTTAACGTACAATGGCTTCGAAGAGTTTAAGAAAAGATAATTATATTTTAATTTAATATATTAAATTTTTTTCTTTTATACAACATTAAATCGTGTTTAAAAGACTTTATTTGCTTTTTCGAAATTATTGTACAGATTTTATGTTATAAAGTGGAAATTATGTGTGTTTTTTGACTGTATATTGTATATCATACAAAATATTGTAGATTTTTGCTTTTATTTGGGGTTCATATTTGTAAAAAATATTTTTTAAATCAAATTGACAATTAGATATTCAAATTAGCTGCTTTATAATAAGAATTGTTGAAATATTCATTCCAAATTTCTAATAATAATTAATAAGAGCAGCTAGAAAATCGATTTTGGATTAAATTATACTACAACTAGTCAGTGCAATAATAATTATATATTTGTAGAAAAACAGTATTAAAAAAAATTATATTTAAATATTATAACAGTTAATTGTATTCTAGAATCTCTTACGGGTTTTGTTTTGTTATTTTCGAGTTTTGTGATATTTAATAATTTATTAGATAAAATGAAATTTTTGTAAAATTATTTTGTTGTTGACATATTTTGACGAGCGAATAAAGACAATATAAAATAGAATTTAAATGGAAAAAAAATAAAACACATTTATTATTAAAATTGTTATCACAAGGCAATGTTAAAAATTGAGTTTTGCAAAGAAAAATATAAATATGTCCATTTTGTGTAACATTGGTATAATTAACTACCGAAAAATACTCATTATGATTCATTCAACATAAATTAAATATAATTACAATACAACATAATTTCAATCTTCAAATACAAATGATGTGATGGTTGTATAGGCAACAGTAATGAAAAGAATTTTTTTAAATTTTAAAAAATTTAAAATTTTAATCTTCGTAAAGCAAAATTGGAAAATCAAATCTTAATCTTGGTGTTGGATGATCTACTTCTCCCTTTATTAAAAATTATATTTAAATATAAAAATTATATCTTTTATTTTGAATACCTGAGGTGTTAGACAAGACGATTGGATTTTTCTCATCGTTGCTTTGTGCCCGGTACAATTTTCTTCGATGTAAAATTCGTGTGCCAAATCACCGTCTTCGTCGAAATACATTGATCTGAATGGGAAATTTTAGAAATTTTATTTTTTTTCAGTCATTTTTAATTTTGTTTTTTATTGTGTGCCAAAATTAAGATTAAAAATTATTTAATGATTAAAAATATAACACAACCCTTTTCTAGTTAAAACGAATGGGGAAATCCTTTGAATGGTTTCCGATTGCACATCTGTTCCATTTTTGCCGTTTGAAAAAGAAAATAGTTTTTTAAAACTTGAGGTTGTTCCTCCCATATCACTGCACTTAAATTTTCACAGCCGAAAAACCATGGACGACGCCATTTTCAACCTAAACAAATGACTAATTTTAAGAATCGCTTGTTTATTCTAATTTTTTTTAAAAAATGTTTTGTTTATTTAATTTTATGTTTACATTTCGTTAATTTATCTACATTAATAATCCATTTATTTTAAATTTAAATAATTTATTTCTATCTAAATCCATTTGGCACAATTTCATTTGCTGGTTTTTGCTTGAAGATGGCGTTGGATTTGCTTTGATCGATTGTTTTATTAAATTTATTTATATTCACCATTACTTTTTAAATTTAAATTTAAATTCAATTCATGGAACAGAAATAAATAGTATTATTAGTTAATCAATATTTCTTAAAATTTAATATTTACTAAGAATTACAATTTACCTTTATTTCCATGAAACAAATTAAATTTTAAAAACAACATTTAATCCATCAAATTTTCCCCAAAAAATATTTTCTCATTTCAGTTTAACAACAGAGAAAAAAATTTTTCACTGAAATTATAATGATCGTATCTCGTCTCGCATCCGGGTATTGATCGTTAGGTGACATTTATTGCACACCGAATTAAAACATACGACACGGTTTAGGAAACTAATAAACTATTTACATTGCTTAAGATAAAACTAAACTGCCACTTCTATCCTACAAATGCAATTAAAACAAACCTAAAACAAAAAAAAAAAATTCCAAAAAATAAAACCAAAAAAATCCAACCGTCAATTGTTCACACGTAAAACAGTAAAACCCAAAGCCGAAATCCGGTGCAGCGAAAATGAATAAACAATTAAAAAATATATTTATTAAATAATTAAATTTCCTTTCATTTTTTCAAGTAGTCGACGGCTACAATAAACGAACAACAAGGAAAAAGCCGAAAAGGTTACCCGTTTGTCCTTGATATGAAAATTACCGGAAAAAACAATTTCTCGGATGTGCAGCTGAGAGATTTAGTAGCAACAACTATTGTTTTCAAAACCACTATAATTACACCACACACTATTTTCCATATCAAAATCAAACGATATTTTTATACTTTTATATATTAATTTTGTTTACAACCTTCAAAAGTCTCTAATACCAACTAATTTCCCATCGGGGTGCTGTGATTGAGTGTTGTGTAACATTTTCCATGCTCAGTCTCTTAGACGACCCCCTCTCTCTATACGTGAACTATTACCCTCTTCTTTTAACTCAAACCCACACTTCCCTTTGCACTTAAAACCAATGCTGGTCTTTTAAGTTTTTAAAAACTCTCAGCTGGATACTATAACTAGTAAAACGACCTTTTTAAACTGGTTTTATACTTTTATTTAATTTATTTTTATAAAAATAAAAAAAAAATATATTAAAACTTCCTTCCTTTTAATTCGCATTTGAAATATTATTATTAAGTTCATATTTTAACAAAAAAAAGATATATAATGACCTTGATTACATCTAAAAGTCAATTACACGAATATAATTACATCAAAATTTATTAATCTCGGTAAGAAATCAGTCGATCATACTTATAACAACAGATACACGAAAGTTTCGTAATACGAGTAAAAACAATCAACAGCATCGAATCCACTTCTCTTGTGTTTACACGAAAACCTATGGAAAAAAAAGAAAATGCAACCCTGCTGATCTCCCAACCTATCAATTTAGTGATTATACTTTTTAATAAGACTTTTTTTTTTCGTGAGAAACTAACGTTGGCCTTGTCCTTTGGCGAGGGAGAATTTTTGAGTGGATTTTTGGGGACCCCCAGATGCAATCATTATTTTGCATAGGGTCAGATTGAATAGAATAATTGGTAGAGTTGTTTGCAGGTGAACAAGTAGTCACGTGTTTAGGGTCATGTTATAGACCACCCTCTACCTTATTTTCCCCTACCCCACCTTTTTTTTAAAAAAAACCTCCACCAGCTGATAATTTTTCTCGTTTCTTTGTGCTTGTGGCCAACCCCTTTTTTTTAATAATAGAAAAAAGTGTATGAAAAAAACTTCTTTTTTTTTTAATAAAGTGTTTGGTGTTTATATAATTTATTCTTTTATTATAATTTAATTAATACAGGTCAAACCTCCCTATAGCGAACAGCGATATAACGAATTCCTCTCTATAGTGAACTAATAATTTTGT
>JAQFZU010002148.1:0-10466 GCA_034696185.1 Henia vesuviana | reverse complement strand
ATACAAGTGACCTAGTTCTCAACTTCATTGCGGTTATTCTTGGGTGGCCAATGTGTAATACTTTCATAATCGCAAGGTGCATCGCTTGAGGAATAATTACTCGATCACCTATCATCGCTAAACCATCACAAATGTTTATCTGATCCAAGTAAGAATTATATTCATTTGTGTGGTCGATTTTTTCTGATGAGTTGATCGAGTTAACCTTCTTAATAATACATTTTAATTGTAGATCTTTCTGTGTTTCTTCTTCTGTGTTTCTTACTTGCTTCAGGGAAACAAGATCAGTAGATTCAAGGTCCATCAAGTTTAATATTAACTTGGATTCTTCATTTGCTGGCAGATCCACTGGGCATCGACTTAATGCGTCTGCATTTCCCATTTGCAATCCAGGTCTATAACACAGGGTATACTCATATGCTGCCAACTTGACACACCAATGCAGGAGCCTGGGAGATAACGCAACTGGGATTGGACGGTCAACACCAAAGATACCAAACAAGGGTTTGTGGTCGGTATATATGGTAACGTGTTTTCCAGCAATGAACTGATGGAACCTCTCTACTGCAAATATTATACTGTAGGCTTTCGAACGATTTGACTGTAGTTATGCTGCGTTGGATTGAGTAACCTTGATGCGTAAAATACGGGCCACTCACAACTTTGGTGATCATGTTGAGCTAACACTGCTCCGACTCCCACCGTTGAAGCGTCTGCCACAATAATATTAGGTTTTTCTACGTCATATATTCTTAATACAGATGCAGTAGTATGTACTTTTTTATCTGTAAAAACGCATCTTCCTGCTTATTTGACCAGTTCCATTTTGCAGATTTGGTGACTAATTGATACAACGGATCTGCGAGGTTAGCCAAATATGGGATAAACGGTGCATAGAAATTTACTAAACCCATGAATGACTATTTGCGTGACGTCGGTTGGTGATGGAATCTAATTTATAGCACTAATTTGATCGTTCAGTGGTGCTATTCCATTTTCCGAAAGCTGAAAACCAAGGTATTTGACAGTATGCATGCAGAATTGGCTTTTTCCCTACATGCACGAAATCCAGCAGCCAATAATCCACCAAGGACTTCCTTAAGGACTGAGAGATGTTTATCAAAGTCTTCTGTGGCAATCAAGATGTCGTCTTGAAACACCAACATGACGTCGAAACACCAACATCGATTCCTTGCAGCACGCCTTCAACAATGCGCTGAAATATGCCTGCTGAAGGCATTGTGCCGAATGGAAGTCTTCGTACTGCCATCAGTCCCCGAGATGTGTTTACAGCAGCTATGCAGCTGACTTGGTTGTTAATGGCACTTGCTGGTATGCTTGTCTTAGGTCAATTAAAGAGAAAAATTCTGCATTGGGAATTTGAGCAAACATGTCCTCTATTTTGGGCAATGGGTAAGGGTCGGGTTGGATATTAATGTTGATAGTGCTTCTGTAGTTGCCACACAACCTTACTTCCCCTGTGGGTATCCGTAGGACTACTAATGGTGTTGCCCATTCCAAGAACTTGATTGGCTTGAACACCTTTTGCTGAATTAACTTTTCGATTTCTTCCTCTACTGCTGCTCGCATTGGTATAGGAACTGGACGTGGTCGGAAAAATCTAGGTGTGGCATTCAATCGTATTTTTAGCTCAAAGGGCTGTCCAGTGTAATATCCTAATTCATTTGCAAATAACTGATTATGTTTTTACAGTATGACATCTAAATGGATTTTCTGCAAAACAGTCAACTCGCGAGCTGATTCTGTCATTTGCATTGGGAACACACATAACGGTGATTCATCGACCCAATTATTAACAATGACATCTTGTCTGAGCAAGTTGGGTCCTTGGCCATCCACTACTACCAATGGGACAATCAATTTTCGATAATTTATCTGCAATGTTACATGTGTAACTCCCAATACTCTTGCTTTAACTGGAGATTGGCCATATCCTGTCAATTTCATTGTTGCAGGTTGAATCTCAGGATCTAGTCCTTTTTTATCTTCAAATCAGTCCAGCAAATGACTGACGCCTCTGCACCCATTTCCAATTGGAAAGGTACTATTTTTCCATTTATACAGTATTAACCTGTTTAATTATAGGTGGCGTATGTGGAATTTCCTGATTAACCTGATTATAATCATTGTCTTCATCCTTTACTGTTTCGGATTATAGGGATTGCAGGTTTATGGGAACAATTCGTTGACGGAACCGAGTTCCACCTGAATCATCTGTTGCTTGATTAGCAGCCATCACGTAATCACTCAAGATAATTAGCAATGATACAACATGCAAGTATTTGTATTGAAATATTTACTTTCTTTTAAACTTGTTGCGATTTGTTAACATGTTCGTCAGTAACGACAACTACAAAATTAGAACCTGAGGAGGCCATTTTTGTGTTCTGTTTCGGAACAATCCTATTTTTTTTTCAAATGTTGACATTTTTAATATTCGTCGAATTTATCCGACGTCTACAAGTGTGGATTTGTGACCTACATTCCATCCTCGTCGCCAATGTTGTGTTATCCATGGTTGTCAGCAGCACAAACTCATGTAAGTTTGCTTGTTCTTTCTATGTGATTTTATGTGTTTCTGTATTCCTATATACTTGTAATTTCGAGACGCATTTCTTATGCGTACAGCTTGACAGCTGTCTACCAAAAAAACTGTTTTTATTCAAACATAAGATACAAAATGTTGCTGTGGTATTATTACATTATTGTATGCATATATTGTTACTAATACTGATGGTTGATGTGCTGCCAACAGTGATGCCAACAAATATGACGTGATTTCCGAGATACAACAAGAGGTTTTGGCGCTTTTTGAGGAATTTCAAGACCTCGTAAAGTTGGCTTTTGCTAATTCTCAAGCTAATGCCAAAAGACTGTTGCATTTGACCCCCATGTTGAAAAACAGTTCCAAGCCATTACCCGGGTCCTAGCAGTGCAAGCAAAGTTCCTGTTTCCTCAGGATCTCACAAGTTTGGTTAAGCAAGCTGCTGAGGATGAGAAAATTGCTTTGCCATGTTTCCCAAGGTGGGAAGCAAGAACAAACCGTAGTTAAAAGCTATTTCTACGATCCAAACTGTATGATAGGTTGCCAGAAGCCAGGGAATCAACAACCACCTCGAAATCTTTCTTAGGAAGAGATCGGACGAGGAAGCATCGAAAACATTAGTGGTAATTGCCCAAAATTTAGATTGGAGTATATTTAGAGTGGGCAAAGTGGCCAAGTTCCTTTTAAAGTGGGAATCCTAATGGATTCCCACTTTAAGGGATAAATGAGAGGACTCTTGGGTATTGGCCCAGGCAACCGAGGTTCATTGGAATTTTATTTTGTCTTCTCAAGTTTCTTTCTGAGAGAAACCGAATTTTAATTTCTTCAATCTGGAGTAATTTACAAAGTCCAACCTATGAAGGATCAATTCTGAACTCTTATTTTCTTGTATTGAAGCTCGATGGCTCAGTTCATTTTCTTTTAAATCTTAAAGAATTTAATATACAGGGTGTCCTGAAAGTCTTGTTCCCACCAAATATTTCCTAAGCAATTGCATCTAGGAAAAGTTTGATGAAGGGATCATATAGAAAGTTGGGTAAGAGCAATCCAATGATGTTATCAAATTTGACCTTGAAGGTCATTTTCAAAGTTATTCACTTTCTAACTTTTTAACCGTAAAAGATACAGCCAAATTTCCAAGTAGAAAGTTTTAGAGCACCATCTAATTAGTCTAAATACCCATAAGTAATGGAGATCTTTAAGAAATCCTACCAAGAAATGTTGGTAAATGGTTTATAGGTATCACTTAAGTGTTGAAATATCAACCTTCAGCTTGACTGATGCTAATGAAACAGTAAGACCTATAAACCAATTCAAGGTCAAATTCAAGGTCAAATTTGATAACATCATTGGATTGCTCTTATCCAACTTCCTATATGATCTCTTTATCAAACTTTGCCTAGATGGTATTGCTTAGGAAATATTTGGTGGGAATAAGACTTTCAGGACACCCTGTATATTAAAGCCTACAGTCCATTTCAAAATGGAGTGTGTTTGGCAGACTGCTCAGCTTCTGAGCGCAGGCAAATAGATGTATTATATTGACTTTATAAATGCTTATTATTATTTGCGGTTTGATCTGATTTTAGGCTTTACTTTAGGTTTCAATAGCAGGGAAAAATCTATGAATTTTGTGGCCTGCTTATGGGACTCTTGTTGACTCCCTGGATCTTTACAAAGGTGATGAAGGTTCCTTTTTGTTCCCTGCATTCGGAAAGCTTCATGAATGTTTGTTATTTGAATGACATGTTGGGCACGGAGGAATACCTAGTCATAGCAAACCGTGCAGTTTCGTGCATGGTCTTGTTGTAATGTAATTGAGAAGCAAAAACAAGGGACTACAATTTTTGGTGAAAAACATAGAATGACCAACTTTATTGCTAGGCAAAACTAATACAAAAAGATGATAAATGAATACAAACAGGAAACACATCGAACTGTGTGACTTGAACATCAAAAACAATCGATTAAGAGATAAAGTTACATAGTTAACAATTTCCCATCACTGAAAAAAGAACAAAAGAATACGATAATGTAATTAAGAATTTAAGAAACAACAAATTCCCTCTTTAATTGCATTATGGATTAATTTTTGTTAATGTTTAACAATGAGAGATTATAATGAAATTTCTGTTTAGTCATGGGCTTAATTAAAAAATCTGCCTCTTGCTCTTCGCTTGGGACATGAATTAATTTAATATCTTCTTTTTTCAATTCCCATCGTAAGTAGTGTTACATCTATTTATATATTTAGTCTTGGATGTTTGGGCCTCCCTTTCAACTTGAGGATGTTACTTAGACTATCCGTATAACGTTTTAGTTTCTCCCGTTCATTTCTCATTCCCATTCCCTCCATAAGCTGTTTTGTCCAAACTAACTCTTTTACTCCTTCTGCTAGGGCATCTAACTCGCTGTCAGTCGAACCTTCCGCTACAATTTTTTGTTTTTGGCTCTTCCAGTTAATGTTTTCTCCATCTTTAATAATCAAACCCAAAAATCCCCTCGAATCATTCGTTATTTGTCAACTGTCATTGGTAAAAGCTATCAAATCTCTTTTTCCCCCTTTAAACGTTAAGCAAAAATCCTTTGTACCCTGTAGATATCGTAGTACCTGCTTGACTGCTTGAAGACGAATTTGACGCAGTTCCTTGTTAAACTGGGATAGTGCGCTGACCGCAAACGCAATATTAGGCCTGGATTTAAAGCAAAGTATAATAACTTCCCAATAAATTCTTGGCATTTCTCCGATTTTATTAGGGGACTTTGGTCAATGTCTTTGTCTAATTTCTGATTTACGTCTATTGGGCTTACTGCACTATTACAAAACTCCACTTGAAAATCCTTAAATACTTTGTCAATGTATTTGCGTTGTCCCATTTTAATTATTTTGTTCTCGCGCCAAAACTTAATGTTTAAAGTGTAACTTAAAGGACCTAATTCTTCCCATTTTACTTTTGTTTTGAACGCAGTAATAACTTTTTTCTAATACCTTGTTATTAGTTAAAGCCATTATGTCATTGACATATACACCAAGCAACATGAACGTCCCCTCTCTTTTCTCACATAGAGGCAAGGATTGTCCGGGGAGCTCTGGAACCGTTTGTTTGTGATTGTTTCATTTAGTGTCTCATTCTAGCACTTCCCGGATTGTTTCAGTTCCGTACAAACTGTGTTTTAGTCTGTATACTCTTCCTTTATAGTCTTCATACCCATCTGGCAATTTCATATAAATTTTTTCTTGAAGCTTGCCATGCAAGTAAGCCGTTTCGATGTCATGTTTATTTTCTAGGTTCTTCTTCGTGGCCTCACTCACCAGTATACATAACGCTTTGATTTGTATTATTGGGGAATATGTATCCTTGTAGTCTATACCTGGTCGTTGGGAGCTGCCAACAGCCACCAGTCAGGGCTTGTATTTTTGGATTTTTCCGTCTTTGCAATACTTTATTTTAAACACCCACTCTTTTTCCATCTGGTGGCATGGCCAAATCTCCTACATTGTGTTAATGCATTGAATTTATTTCCCTCTCTGTGGTGCTTTTCCATTCATTCTTCTGCAGTGCAGTAATTGGTTTGTTCGTATTACATGCCCGTTCTTTATTTAATCTTATGACCATCTTACGTCATCTTCGTCGATTTCGGCAATTGATTACACTTGTTTTGATTCTTTGAGCGGTAAGTCGATTTTTTCTTCATCGATGTTGTTACTCTTGTAATCGATCATGTCGTCGTGATCGCTTTCTTAGCCGTAATTGTGTACAAGATTGTGCAATGGCTCAAGGTTGTCCTCGACAATAGATTTTTCATCATTTTCGATTTTTACCTTATCTATTTTATTCTATTTTTTGTTGACGTTTGGTTCTTCGGTGCTTCCCTTGTTCAAATTTTTATTTGAGTTTGCCTTGTGACTGTCTTGATTTATTTTGACATAGTCAGTGCTGGGAACTCCGTCGTTATTTTTCCAGCCGTAGTCGAGTGCATAATTCTCAAACTCGTACTCGTCATGCATCCTCTTGGCACGCCATTTCTCAAACATCCATTTGCGGTCGGGGGCAGCTTACTGCCGGGGATCGATGCTCGATGGATGTTAATAAGGCGGGGACAAAATGAATCGTAACATTTGGGTTCTCTTGCTGCCAGTTCATGTCGAACGCGTGGTCACGGTACAATTGCACGTCAGAGGTAGTCACTTCAACATCATGCGTAGCAGTATGAGCAGTAGGATGCTTGGTATAAACTTATGTGTTTAACCAAACCTCAATCCTGGCCCCAAGGCTTAAAGATGAACCAGGATTATTAAGATTTTACATGTTAATTTTGTATAGGTCTGCGACCTACTGGATAGAATAAAGCAACAACCTTCGAGGTTGAATATGAATCCCAGACTGAGCTTTTTATTCTTTTTGATACAAACATTGCATGCATAATAATATAAATACATCATGTCCTGTTTACATTGTATATTGAATAAATAATAACAATGCTATAAAATTTAAGACTATTTAAAACCAATAAATACATATCATTTCCTCCCCTATTTACTTTAGTAAACTATAATCCTTAAATTTAATTGGCATCCGTTTTTTTTGCGTGGGGCGCACTGGTGTGCTATGCACAACTGGCGATGTCGTTGGGATTATCGTTGGTGGGGGTACCCTACACAAAGTAGTAGGAGTATTCTGATGCAATTGTGGACTAGTAGAGATTGATCCTTGCTGTTCCAAGAAACATGGAGAAGGGGGAGATAAATTATTTTAGGGGGATGGAAGATTGGGGGAACCGTTGGATGTCGCCTGCTCTTTTCCGAGACCAAGACCTAATTGAGGGACGATTGGAGTTACAGGGGCAATATTCCTCAAATTGGTCAATGTATTAGATCCAATTGTGGGAATAAAACCCATGTTCATTGGTGTAGAGGTCTGAAGATGTACATTAGACAGATCCACTGCCCTATCCAAAGATGAAATCAATAATCTAAGGCGCAACTGATTGACATGTTGTGTTATTGTACCCCCATTAATTTCCTCTTTGAGTTAGTACATAACTCGCCCTATGTGTGCAATAATATTTGTAGGTATCCACTTCTGCGGAATAACTGAATAATTCCTTGCCGAAACTAAATCGCCCAGAGAAAACATGCGACGATGTGAGGGAGTTAAATCATTCGCTACGGGTGGCTGGCCATGGAGGTGGGGGGGGGATTCCATCGATTGGTCACCTGATCCCATATATCCACTATTTGGCGATTCATTAAGTGCATTGATGGAGATATTTCATCCACGCGAGATGGAGTAGTATGCTGAGACAGCAATATTCTTGGCAAAATAATATCCACCTCGTCTCGACCTATTTTCGTCAGCTGTGTCTTGAACCATCTTACGGCCCTTTTGGCCAACCCGTTAGACTGTGGGTGAAAAGGAGGGGAATACTTATAGACTATTAAATTACGCCGCGTGAATTCGTGCATCTCCTCTGATGTAAATTGCGGACCATTATCACTTACCAAGATTCGAGGGATACCATGGATGGCGAATATTGATCTAAGTTCGCCTATGATAGACTGCAAAGTTGTACTTCGCAGTCTGCGCATGGATAAAATAATTTATCCATGCTGAAAAAGCATCTACTACTATTAGGAATGTTTTTTCCCCAATGGGTCCCGCCAAATCGAGATGGATACGATACCATGGAGCATTGGCCATGAACTAGGGGATGATTTAGGTGGCATGGGTCGACTTGTCTGACATTGCTGACATCTAGCTACATAATTTTCTATACTATCTATACTAATTTTCTATACTGGCCACCATACACTAGAACGTGCCCTTTTCATGGCGACTATGCCGTCATGGGCTTGATGCGTAAGAGATAACACTTGATAAACTAACGATGTTGGGATGACAACCCGATTGTGCCAAAACAATATACCCCCCACTATCGATAGGTCAGCCCTTCTATGCCATATATGATTTGGAATTGGGTCAGGTGTCACTCTTGGCCAACCGGATTCTATGAATCTTTTGACCTTACATAATAGTTGATCAGAATCCAGTGCTGTGACCAATTCCTCCTTGCACCATTGCTCTCTCAGTTAAAATCATTGCAATGTTTAAAGGTTCATCAGTTTGCTCCTCCACGACTGGTGATGTCGGGAATGGTAACCGACTTAAAGCGTCTGCGTTGCAATGCATCACACCCTGTCTATAGCAAAGCTGATAGTTGTATGCTGCCAAATACAATGCCCAACGCAACATGCGTGGAGATATTATTGATGGAATAGGACGATCGGATGAAAATATTCCTAATAATGGCTTGTGGTCAGTATATATGATGAAAAAACGACCAAACAAATAGGTATGAAATTTTTTTTACACTAAATATGATGCTAGTGGCTTCCTTATCAGTTTGACTATAATTCCTTTCCGCAGCTGTCAGAGTTTGGGACGCATACTCAATTGGGTGTTCTGACTGATCAGGAAATATATGGGCCAGTACAGCACCTAAACCACGGGGGGACGCATCACATGAAAGCACCAACGGCTTAGATAGATCGTAATATGTAAGGATGGGTGGAGAGGATAATATTTCCTTAATAGCATCCACCGCCTGGATATGTTTATTCTCCCACGTCCACTGGGCAGATGCTCTAGTCAGCTCATGCAATGGAGCCGCCAGAGTTGCCATATGTAGCATGAAACGAGGATAGAACATCACCATCCCAATAAAACTTTTCAACTCAGTGACATTGGCCGGGTATGGCATGTCAACAATCGCCTGCACTTTATCGTCAAGAAGAAGCACCCCGTGTTGGGATAGGTAAAGGCCCAAGTAGGCAATGGCATTTGCAGCAAAAATGCATTTAGATTTACATAAAGGTAAACCGGCAATTTTCAAAGCCTGAAAACTTCTTTTTAATAACTCCAAATGCTTATTGAAATCTAGAGTTGCAATTAAACGTTGTCCTGATAAATCAAAAGACACGGTATGCCCTTTGCACAGTATCAACAATACATTGAAATATTCCACTAGATGGAGCCGTGCCGAAAGGCAAACACGTGACACCCATAAGACCCTTATATGTGTTAACTGCAACTATTGCAGATGAGGCGTCAGTAAGGGAGATCTGAGTATATGCCATAAGCAAATCGAGGATAGTAAAAAACCGAGCACCTGCTAAGTCCGCTATTGCCTCATCCACTCTAATAAGAGGGTATAGATCCGGCAATAATGCTGCATTCAACACACGGTAGTTTCCGCATAAGCGTAAACCACCATCCTTCTTATTCACTACTACTAAGGGAGTCGCCCATCGAAAAAAAGTAATAGGTCTAAAAACACCCTCATTTATTAAATCTTGTATAGTCATATCCACTTCTTCACGTTTAGCAAAAGGGACCGGATGCGGACAAAAAAATTTTGAGACAGCATCAGGGCGCAAGTGCAAATCTACTGGGAGTCCCGTATAGCAACCTAAACCAACCCTGAAAATTTCATCGTATTGATCTAAAAATGTTTGTAACATATTACGCTGATCAGGCGTCAACCCCAACATCTCACCATGTGAATTTGTTTTAATTGAATAAGATTTAGTTTTGCATATTTCTAATAAATTAAATGCTCAAACTGCATCTCTACCTAACAATGTGGGTTCGGTACTCTGTATAACAACAATAGGCTGATCTAATGTATCGTCATGGATTTGAACTTTGGCCATAAAGACGCCCAAAGACTGCAATTCATTTCAACCATAAGCTATAATTTTTCCATGGAAAGGAAGTAATTGTGGTTGGTAACTCCATTGAACAACCAAGTTTCTAAAGGATGACTGACTCATAACTGTAATTTCAGAACCTGTATCTAATTGTGCCTGGTGACCTATGTCATTAATTTTTATATTCCA
>JAQFZU010002147.1:0-10468 GCA_034696185.1 Henia vesuviana | reverse complement strand
AGGTGTCGATGATTACTGTTCCCGGGTATAAGAGGCTGCTACTTTTATATTTTCAGTTAACCCAGGTTATTTCATGCCAGTACATGAAATCGATTCGAGTTGAAGAGCGAAAAAGATTTCTCTCGCTCACGAGGAGCTGTTTGACGACGAACCGGGAGTTGGTTCAGCACGATGCAAGAAGTTTACGATTGATGTTTCGAGATGGTTGAAATAATGCAATCGCATTATCTCGCACCTCCCACATCCTTCAGGTGTCTAATACTACATTCCATGACCGACCACGAGTTCCATTGTGCCCCCATGCGTAAACCAGCGTGTTTGTAGATAAGTAGTTTTCAGCTATTCGGCTTGTGTTGTTAGTTTAACGTTAAAGGTCGCGTACTTTAATTTCGCGCCTGTCTTGTATTAGTATTTCTGTTGCTGTAGTTTTGCTAGTGGTAGTTTAGCTTAGCTTAGTGTTGTGATAGATATTTTAGTGGGAGTTCTGCGTAACTCTATATCCTGTTTCTCACTCTATTAGTGATGGTGATATGAACCTGATTCTTATGTTATTAACTTGTAAACTTTGATTGTTTAATTGGCTTAATAAAATCCTGTCATGATTTGAGAAAAGATATAAATTCGAAGTCATCCTTTCTTGTAAATGATTTTGTCTGGTTTAGCTAAAAAGCGGACTAGTAGAAAAATCACCGTCACAACCATACAAAGGTTATACAGGCCCAAGATGTTCAAAATTAAAACAGACTCTTCTCAGATTCTTCTGGTTCTTCTTCTTACTGTGATTACGACATCATTTGTAGCATGAATGCGGGGAATTTCAATTCATCATCAGTAAAATAGTTTTACAGTGCCTATGAGGACTTATTAACTGGTTTCTAGTGCAAAGAGACCCTGGTTAAACTTCCTTTGCATTTAATGATTATTTCAATTCACATTCAACCATTTATTTGCGTTACACTTGCGAGCTAGAAGCGTGAGTTCCTATCAATTGACTCTGGTCCTTAACTTAGAGCGTTTAATGTGAGTAATGAGTAATATAACTGTTTGAGGTTTTCGTTTACATTCACAATTGCCCTATTTTATTTGCAATTAGTTAATTGTGAATTCGTTCAATAACTCGAAGGTTTCAACGTTTGAAACCTAAGTAACCCAGTAGGTTAAGAACCTTGGCTAGTTTCCAGGGTAATTAGCGTTCTTGTTTATTTATTTTGAATCATTTCTAATTTTTCATGCTTCACAATGTCCGAGTTCGTTTTGTTGTTTTGCTAATAAATAAATTTAGCTTTGTGACTGTAGTCGACATTGGTTCCATAGCAGATAACAGTTTGGGATTTACACTGACAGCGTCCCAAACTAGTAGATTATCTGGGGCCTGCAAACTTCTAGATTTGCACTTGGTTTTGCACCCATTTGAATTTATTATTTAAGTGGACAAAAATCGAAACGTTGCAGATTCTAAAATATATTTCACCAAATTTTTTTATTCTGTTCAGTGCTTTAATGAGATTCACTTATGTTTTTTTGCTCAGGATTTTTTAATAAGTTGTGCAATAGAAGTAGCAAAAAGTTAGTTTATTTTTGTTTGATAATAAAGTTTAAAACAAATTTTGTATTAACAAGTCATAGTTTAATTGATGAAAAAACAGCTAAACTACTGCAAAAAAGAAGTTTAAGCATTTAAGCATCTTTTAAATAGAATTTTTTCTTCTTACTAACTCTCAAAAGACATAACGTATATTGCAGCTATTCAGATTGAATTAATTTTTTATTGTTTCACTTAGAGTGAGTTGAAACATTAGTTAAAATCTTCATTGACAAAAGTTTAGCAAATTCTCTCAAATCGTAATATTCCAATCTTTATGTGAGTTAAATAAATGTAAAAATTTAAAAGATCCAACAGTTTAAATTTTTTATTGCAATTTTCATTTGTTTTGCATATATTTTCTTAATATGAAGTGTTTTTGTTATGTCTTGTGATATTTTTTGTGACTGGCAACATGGCCTAAAAATCCATTAGCAATGGCCATATGGCACTGTGCATTTACCTGCTGATAAATACATCCACTCAAATCATAGAAATACGATTGAGATATCGACTGACAAGTGAGTTCTTTTTATTCTAACAATCGCAAAGTATACAGTTGGATAGTTATTATTAATATTACATTATTAATTTCTAAAGAAGCGCCATCTGGAGATGTAAAGACATATCAGCCTTCCCCCAGAGTTTGATGGATCTCTTGTAATAAAATCCTCAAATCGAACTGGCATATGCCGGGTTTTTACATTTTATTGTACAAGAGCACCAAAAGCTACAGGTATTCATGGTGAAAGAGCGCTGGATGCAAAATCGGGTGACCCCAGAGTACTGGTAGTGGGCTGCAGCAAAGATGGCAAATGTAAATGAACCAGTGGAGAGGGCAAGGAGAGTAGCACAAATGATTGTGACACTGGTGTAGAAGCCAAACTGGAGGTGGGTGTTGATGAGATTACTGGTGGGGTAACAGTTTGGGTTTTAGGAATAGTAGAACTGGGCACTGCTAACGTTAACGGCAAAGGAACTCTCTTCTTGCATTGCAGTAGTGGATCTACAGTAGGTGATGGAACTCCCAAACCTATGTTACAGGGTTGCATGCCGAACTCCAATGTTAGATCCACTGGGGTCCGTAAGAAAGTGTACACAATTTCCACAAATGTCTGAGACCAAGGCGGCCAGCCATGACGGTGACTATGCAAAATACACCTTGGCCGGGACAAGCTGATTTACAGTGAATAAACGCTGCGGACAGGGAATGATGGTGGAGTTAGACATAAAGTTCTTAGCTGCCCACAACTCCAAATGTTGATGGTATAAATCTTGCACCTGGTGCCACTTAAGGGGATATGCTGGAGAAGAAACTCCCACTAGAGTAGTTGGAGTAGCATGCTGGGCCAATAATTTGCAGGGGAGTATAATATGTAATGGTTGGCCAATGGCCTTATGCAATTGGTCCTTGAACCATTGGACGACGCGTTTAGCCCTACCATTCAATTGGGGATGGTAAAGAAGTGAGAAAATATGTTCTCTCAAATTAGCTGATGAAAAGGATGCAAACTCGGCTGAAGCAAACTGAGGGACATTGTCCATAACAAGGACTCGCGGCAATCCATGAGTTGCAAAAATATATCTGAGGTGCGCCATGATTGCTGCAGTTATAGGTTGGAGCAAATGGTGCACCTCAACCCAGGCAGTATTTGAATCAACAATTACCAAAAAGGTGTTCTTATTGATCGGTCCGGCTAAATCCATATGGAGCGAATGCCATGGGTGAATTGCTTGTGGCCAGGAGATAGGTGCTGTTTTTGGTGATAAGGGTCTTGTCTGCTGACATGTTACACATTTTTTAATAAAGTGTGTTATGTGTTTGGTCATTGTCGGTCATCATACACCAGCACAAACGCATTGCTTCATAACAACGATGCCTGGATGTTGATGGTGCAATACATCCAAAACATGGAAAATTAATTCACCAGGAATGACGACTTGATCCGATCGCAAAACTAAACCAGCATGGGTGGATAAACTGTCGGCAAGGTGAGATGTGTGTGCAATAAAATGTCACTGCTCTTAGGAATGCCCTTAATTGTGACAGATTTTACAGATAGAGCATACTGGCAATGGCAGTTATCTTTTCAAGCAATGGTAAAAGACCCTCAGCTGAAATATTATACCCTAAATGATTTAGCTGTGAAATGGCAAAAGTACATTTTGGGCAATTACTACACGCATTACATTATAAACCCGCATTCAGAAGGGCGCTCTAAACTTGCTCCAGAGCCACCATGTGTTCTGCGAATGTAGCAAAATGTATAAGTATGTTATCTTAATAAATGACTATGCTATGGATGCCACCCAAAACCTCCTCGACAATGTGTTAAAACACACCTGCCGACAGAGCTGTCCCGAAGGGAGCGAGTGACCGCCATGAGGTCCTGTAGGATATAACACAGCTACCATGCAAAAGATTCCTTGGTAAGTGGAATCTGGGTGTAGGCCAGCCATCTGCAGATCAAGGATGGTAAAGATGGTAGATCCAGCAAGTCCTGCCAAAGCATCATGGATACAGGGAAAGGGATACGGGTCTGGCAATATTGCAGGCAATATTGCAGGACCATCGTTATATTGCATATAACGATGGTCCTGTAGTTGCCATAAAGGCAAACTCCTCCATCCTTCTTCAGTACTGACACTAACAGTGTCACCCAGTCCGAATATTTTATGGGTCAAAATACACCTACAGCTATTAGATCGTCAATAGCTTGGAAAACAAGCATGCTTTTGGCGAATGGTACTGGTCTGGGGCAAAAGAATTTTGGAATGGCGGAGAATTGAAGATGCAATTATACTGCAGGATTTATATAGCAGCTCAACTCAGCATCAAAAACCTGCTTATAATGATGAAGCACTTTATCTAAGAATCGTTGTAGAGGGGATGAAATTTGTATAGCATGGGTATTGACAATACGTGGGCGAGATGGGATAAAACAAGAATAATTTTTAGTGAAAGGATGGCATCACGACCTAATAGAGTTGGGCCATCGTATGCAGTAACAACCACCGGCAAAACTGCTTGATGGTTGTCAATAGCCAAGTGAGCACTAAATGACCCCAGAACACATAATTCATGGTGTCCATATGCTAGTAGGCATGCAGGGTGTGGGTCAAGGCCAACCGGCAGGATGTGGTTCCGATTAACATCGATATACTGGGCCTCTGCCAGCATGGTAACAGCTGAACCAGTGTCCAATAGCATATGCAAGGGGGTATAATTAATACTAACTAGCTTATAAAACGAATCATCTTTGGAGGGTTTATTCTCAACATCATAATTTACATTAAATATAGAATAATCAAAAAAGAATAATTAAATGCATTCAAGAGTTCCGATTTTGGCTGTTCCTTAGTATTGGATGGCTCCACAGCGCATAGCACATTGAGGAGGACCTCACGCTAAATGAATGGACAAGTCATCAATGCCAAAGTACAACTCCCATTTGAGATGATGGAAGGACGTTGAATTGAGTTTGGCATCCATCTGGAAGAATCAGACAAGTCTTGGTGTAGGACTCTGGATTTGTTGGCTAGTTGCTAGGCATGGAACAACAAATACGTGCAATATGGCCGGAACAATCACATTGCCTACATGTGGCCTGACAAAAAGGACACTGAGAACAGGCATGAGACCCGTCAACCGATGCACACACCAAAACTTAGACTTCGTAAGACAGCTCCAGTGACAAAAGCTGAACCCATTGATGAAAAAAGGAACGAGATGGTTGGAACACTGTTTGACGTTGTAACAAGATTAAAAGTCTCGTAGCGTCTTTTAGAGTTACCCGACCGGAAGTCGCGGTAATGTTTTGTAAATAAAAAACCTGATGATCGATCAACTCTTTAATCAAAGATTAGTTGGTCGTCAGTAAGTTATTTGTAGGGTTAAGTGTGTAAAATCTCCTAGTTTGGACATGTGTGACTATAATTGGCTAATTAGGGTTAACTTTAACCAGATGCTAATTATGACAACACCTGTCTTTGTTGTAGAAAGTGCTCATTAGATGGCATTTTGGTGGACGACTTTGGCCATTTCATCCGATTGGATGGAAGTGGATGAGTCCGAGTGTCCAAAGAGTGGATATTGGGTATTTCCACCCTCTTTTGTGTAGAAGAGATTAGTTGGCTACATAAGCCAATGCAGTGTTTTGTTCTTGCTTGCTTTATTACCTTTCAATGTTTGATGACATGATTGATCTAATGCTTGACTTTGGTCACATTGATTGATACATTTTGCACAGACTAGCGAATAGCTTGACGTGGAAATGAATTCAGTGCCGAGCTTTGGCGCCATTTTTCCTATGGGGAAAACATGCATTAGTGGGCTATAACTTTAACAATTTAAAATATAATAGAAGGCATTGGAAGGTTTAATTGTTAAAATTGTTCTATTTAGACAATAGTGCAATTAATTGTTTAAATCCGTAGCAATTGGTGCAACACATGTCCGTAATGCCTCCTTGTAAGTAGTTTTAGCCATTCGGCCTTTTGTTAGTTTAATGTTAAAATCGCATACTTGAATTTTGCGCCTCTGTTAGTGTTTTAGTATTTGTTGTAGTTTGGTTAGGTTAGCTTAGCTTAGTGTTGTGTTAGAATAGTAAATGGAGTTTTGCATAACTTCATAGCCTGTCCTTCTTACTCTATTTTAGTGATGGTGATCAGAATCTGTTCTTGTTGTATTAACATGTAAATATTCAGTATTTGTAAACTAATTCTAGTATTAATTGTCAACGTAATTATTGATTGGGTAATTTGGCTGATTAATAAATCCTGTCCATGTTTTGATATAAGATATGAAGTCAGATAATATCTCTAGATAATTGATTTTCACCGGGTTTTAGTAAAAATACGGACTTAGAGAAAAATCACCGTCACAAGTGGCGTCCGCGACAGGATTTATATTTTCCGCTTTAGTTTTTTTTGGGTTGTTGTTCAAAAACAACATTGTTAATTCCGAGAATTGGAATGATTAAATTGAATTTTATTTTTGTATTTGATTTGATCGAATCAGTGTGTCGAGCATCGGGCATGCGGCGCCCGTGTGAATGGCGTTGTTGCGGCCAGGTTTGCGTGTGTCGGCGGAACCCAACGCACAACGAGACGTCGTAGTAATAAAACATAAAATTGTAATTGTCCACGGCGCCTCGTGGACTGTGAATAGTGATACAATAATTAAGTTGAAGTCACATTAAACCCAATCCCAAGGGTATACGTGCTATGCCTGAGTGGACCGCCAAATTACGCGGGTGCGTACGGACTATCAAAGCAGTGATTTAAATCGAGGTAAATAAACTGATAAGACCAGCTGATAGGCAATGCACAAGAAACTTTATTCACTCACATCAAAAGAAAGGGCCGCATATCATACATGGCAGAATCAATATCACAGCTGATTAGCAACCACATAAACAACCACAGACAACATAGCAACCCCACTACATTACCAGTTGCCATACGCAAACTGTCTACAGTATAACCGTAGGGCCACACCACCTTTGCGTATTTATACCACAACCAAATGCTGGACACATAAAGACCGAACAAGTTCCCCCTCTTGTCCAAAAGCATTTAATAACCAAATCCAAAAAAAACCGATACAAATATTCAACAATAATAATCAATACTTCAGAACTTACAAACTAACAATAAGCATCCAAAAGAAACAATTCAAAATACAAATTTCAAATAACTTTCGAGCTTAACCTTTAAAAGCGGCTTTGTCAACATATCCACCACATTACCCACAGACCTCACATAAATCAAACAAAATTCACCTCTATCCAATAAATATCAAATATAGTGATACTTTATGTCGATGTGTTTTGTGCGATTGCTGACCACATTGTTTTTCATAAAAGACATAGCGGCCTGATTACCCGCGTCTAAGTCCGGAACCAAACTCTTCAAACCCAAAGGTACGCAATGCCTAATAATCCTCGTAATCCACGTAATCTCGGTAGCGGCCAAGGCCATCGACACATACTCTGCCTCCATCACGGACTTAGCGACACACTTCTGCACGGTTGATCGCCAACTAATCGGAACACCACCAACCGTCCAAATGTATCCACTTATCGACCGTCGTCCGTCCACGGCGGTCCCCCAGGATGCGTCCGAATAAATCATTACACCCGTCGACACGGCTCTTAACAAATTTATTGCACGATCTATTGTAGTGACCAAATACCTCAGTATTTGTAATAAATAATTATACTGAACATCAATAAGGAAAACCGAAAATTGTGCACACGTAATAACAGCGTATGCGACGTCCGGCCTGGTACGACTCGAAACGTAAAGCAACGCACCCAAAAGTTCCCTAAACGGTCGGTCCGTTGCAAGTTCCTTCGTCAAATTAAGCCTGTGTGCAGTTCCTACATCCATGGGTGCCAGTATCGGTACAACTGTTCCTCCCAAGAATCTATCGGCCAATTTCTTGATATATTGCTTCTGATGTAAGATTACGCCAAGAGGAGTGGGTTTGAATTCCACACCTAAGAACTTCCGAATCTCTCCAAGACAAACCACATCATAACTCTTGGCTATCATCGCATATATCTTCTCAATATTGTCCTGCGTCAACGCAAACACCGCCATATCATCGACGTAGAGCAGAAGAGCACACCAGTCTTGATAATAAAACACGCAGGGACAGTAAGGTGACACTTGGAAACCAATCTTCAATAATGTTTTGGCCAGATGTATATTCTAACACCTTCCGGCCTGCTTCAAGCCATATAAAGATCTGTCCAACCGCAGTACCATCATCGAAGAATCGCTAGCTTCACCATACCCTAAAGGCAGCTCCATACATATCTCCTTATCGATCTCTCCATACAGTGTTCGTGTACCCAGTGTTTGGCCAACAGGACGAAAAACATCTTTACTAACTCAAAATCAATCACCGGCGAAAACGTCTCGTTGTAATCTGTCCCAGGAATCTGTTTATGCCCGTGAGCCACAAGCCAGGCTTTAAACCGTTTAACCGTTCCGTCTACGTGAGTTTTCAAAGCAAAAACCCACTTACTCGTGAAAACCTTGACCCCAAGCGGACGCAGAACAAGTGTCCACACATGTCAATCTTCCATGCTGGTGAGTTCCTCTAAGATGGCTAACCTCCACTCCTCGCAATGATCTGAGCTAATAGCCTCCTAGTACTATCTGGTATTATAACTATAATATAATTATAATATGATATATAATTCCTCCTGGCACTATCTGGTATTATAACTATAATATAGTTACAATATGATATATAATTCCTCATTAATGGATTTATAATAGTGCATTTATTGATATACTAGAGCACAATTGGGTTGTCAGCTGACAGATAGGTCAAACTGTTTAAATACAATTGGCTTAGTGTTGTATTAGTAATATATTTTGGAGGACGATATGAAATTGCAGTTTTCATACTTAGATCAGGCTGTGCACAATTCCGAGGCTTCCAAATACGAGTTGCTGGTCGGAAATGATAATATATAAATATATTTTCACAGCATACGTTAAGAAATATTGTACGACAACCGATTGTGATAATTTTATGTGCTTTAATCTTATATTGTGTGCTTCGAATATATAATATTCGTACAATATTTATACCTCATTGACGTGTTAGTTGGTCCCACGTTGTTCAATTCGTAATTAATTCATTGCAATGGCCGAAGATTATAAAAACGTTCTTCGTTTCCCTAAGTTGACTGGCCCCAAAAATCACAATGATTGGGAATATAACATGATAATGTTATTACGTGAAAAAGGGTTGTATACCCTAGTGAATGGCAAAGAAACGGCTCCACGGGACGATTCGGCATCAGATGTGATGAATGCTTATTACCTTCGATGTGATAAGGCATTATCTGCGATTTATTTGAGTGTGGACACGGGTGTGAAATCCCTCCTGCAGAAATTCGAGGACCCAAAGGAGGCATGGACCCAATTGAGATCGACATTCCAGCCGATTTCTAAGGCACTGATCGGTGGATTGGCCACCAGTTTCTTTATGAATCGATTGAATCACCCCAAATCAATGGCCATTTATCTCACAAGATTGGAAGAAACCGTTACCAGGTTGAACGCTGCAGGATGCCCAATACCAGAGTTACTTGTGGCTTACAAGATGATATCCAGTATTCCCGAGACATTCACAAATTTGATACAAAATTTGTATCAATTACCGGATGATGATTTCACCTCTACACGTGTCCGACAAGCCCTGATGTCAGAAGATACAAGGTAGAGGGAATCTGCCATGAGCCAAGCTATGGACCGCCCAACAGGAATCACGAATTTGAATGTTTATAAGGCTCCATGACGTGAAGCGGATTATCAAAGCTCACAGATGAATGAACGTCAGCAACCCAAATCAAATGATCGGAATGATCTGAGCTAATAGCCTCCTGATACGTCTGTGGTACCGCTAAAAAACAAGCCAACTCAGCCTCACCCGAAGGTTCCGGGGACTCCAGTAAAGGCGGCAAATTTCTTTTAGTTGAAGGACATCTATGCTGCAGCGTAGGAGTAAAACTAAAATCGTTCTGATTACAAGTAATGTTATGTCGACGACATGTATGCATCACTTCGTTCCAACTTTGATTTCTTTCATCACCGTAATAGTAGTATATGTCAACTCTACTACCCTTCGTACTGGGTACTTCTAAACGTCGCCAAGTTTGACCCTTGCTTGGCGGCGATCTTGTAATAATCGGCTTTATCGGTTTCAGACCCTGCTCTGACAAGGAGGTACTACGGACCTCTCCGCCTTCGATTTGCATAATTTTAAAGAAATAAATCGATTTTTACGTAACTAAAACATAGCCAAAATCTTAGGACGCACTTTGAATTAAAATAATTTATATTGTTACTTTTATAGCCTAA
>JAQFZU010002146.1:0-10472 GCA_034696185.1 Henia vesuviana | reverse complement strand
GGGTCATGACCTTCTTCCCTCAACCAATGGGAAAATTCGGTTAAGCGGATTACCCCGCTCTAACCACCAGGGACGGAAACTATTTAAGTCCCTGAACCAGGAAATAATCATCAGTTCCACAAAATCCTTATCAGTTAACGCACCGAGATCCGTCCTAACCGACCCTCACTATGTCAATCTATCAGAGTGCCAGAGAGCCCAGTGGAGTGACCCGAGGACCTAGGACCCATCCAACCGCATAGCTGGGACCAACATAGTGGTTACTGAACCCTAGACAAACAGCCTAAATCGCCGGATCAGTCTCGCCGGATCCGTCCAGCCTAGCACCGGCACGTGCCAATATCCAAACACCCGCAACCTCAGGTTAAACACGTGGCCGGACAGCCACGTGCCTTTTAGTTAAGTTTTAATATTATATTTACTCTGTACAGCCTTTGTGGCTACCGTTATTTTTGTATAACTAAATTTATTGCTTATTTGGAATAAAGTCCGAATAAATCATCGTTTGCCATATCTATTGTGTTTTTATTTCGCTTTAACACCGCGTGCCTAAACACGCGACTTCTCCTATATACGTATTGAATTAAGTGTAGTCAGCCGACTACCCTGAGGCACAACATACAATAGAGCAAACTAAAATTTTTTTTAAATGAAATAGTTTTGTTTGTCAATAAAATGTACATAAAAACCAACAAATAATGTTCCAAATTCTAAAACAAAAAGAAACAAAAAATGTTTGTCATAAATAACATATTATGACAAACGGCTATAACAATAGTGAGCATGCGCAAGAGTGGTTGTTGGTGCATTAATTCTTAATATTACTCTTTTTGTAGTAAATCTGTATTAATTTGGCTGCAATCGATTATGACAAATGTATTATTGTAAACCGCGTTTATTAGAAGTGTTTATCATTATTGTTTTATTTGTATTCTCGATATGCGTTTTATTGCTTGTATTCATTTGTGTTTTTCCATTTATTGTTAGTGACCTAAATAACTGTCAATGTATGTAACTTCTATTTACTTATTAATGATGTTTAATAGTTTATTGGTTATGGTTATAGATTGTACATGTTGTTTATGTATTGTGTCACTTTAGTTTTGGATTGTCTTAACGGGTTTTAATAAAGTTGGGGGTTTTGGTTTTACCTGCTGATTGACACATGAGTCAGGTATCATTTGCGCAAAGAGCGCTCGAGCTGACGTCAATCACATCACCCACAATTCTCTTGACCCATATATAAGGCGAGGGTGAACGCCATGTTCCCTCACACTCTCACAACACCAACTATAGTAGTTAATGTAATGTTAGTTAAGTGTAGGAATAAATTCGAGTAGTTTTGAACAAAGATCAAAGTTTTATTTCAACAAGTGAAAGGACTGAAAACTAAAAGGCGCAAACCATCAGAAATCGCACGCGCGCACCAATTGAGGTAAAAGGGAGAGCTTCAAGATCGAACAAAGGAATGGCCAACAATGGAGGACCACCCAACCAGCCCAAAACTGCAGGGGTCGAATCCAGATGCATCCGCGATTGAGACAACTTCTTTAATAGTTCACACCTTTTGTATTCATTGTAGTGTATTACGATTTGGATGAGTGATGGCGCTAATACGAGTACGTCGTATTCATGATGTCATGTGACGAGCGCATCACATGATGCATTATTATTATTCCCGCTCTTTTATTGTTATCCTCATTCTATCACTTTGTATTAACATGACAAGATGTCATTTTGTAATGATTTAATTAATCCGATTAAACATGATTTATTTGTCTAAATACGAATCTTTATTCAAATAAATACACGATAGCGACTCTGTTTAGCGGACGAGTCACGACAACGGAACGACGTGATAACGAAGAATCCACGACGTGGTCAACAGACCAACAAGTGGTAGCAGAGGATGGTTGAATTATCAACATTGTAAAACGAGGAGCAAAGCGAAGACGACGAACGTTTCTGTGAAAAAGTGTTGTGTTTGTGTGATTAAGTTTGTGAAAAGTGAAAGTGTAGTGAAAAATAAAAAAGTTCATCAATCCACCATCTTTTCAACTTCAACTCCACTCTATGCACAGCATCCATCAGAGAAAAACGCAAAAACAACGAATTACGGTAAGAAATCATTTTACTTTTATAAAAATTCACGATGAAATCGACAAAGAATATCACGAGCAACGAGTTTCTCACAGGAGAAAATTATTTGACTTGGTCGATCCGCATGGAGAGATACTTACGACAAAAAGATTACTGGCAAATGGCAATCGAAAATAACGAAGTTCCTGAGCATGATCCAACTGATAACAAGTACAAAACAAAATTGAAACGACGAAACGAATGGTTGTCTAAAAACGATGGCGCGTATGGCTCGATAGTAATGGCGCTTTCTCCGCTTCAAATGAGAAAATACACAGCCACACGTAACGCGAAAGTTCTATGGGAACGAATAAAAAAGGAAATGGATCAAAATACGAAAGAGAATCGGCAAAAGGCCAGAATGAATATTTTAATATTAAAAATGGGCAAAACTGAAAAAGTATCCGAGTACATCGACAGAGCAATGGCCGACTGGAACCATGCGGTTGAGCTCGGCAACACAATGATCGACGAAGATCAATTGGCCCTTTTGATATTAAATGGCGCACGAAGTGAATTTGATCATGTGGCTCATATACTGAAAAACGATGGCAAAGACAAAACGATAACAAAAGTCAAAGATATTTTAATTGATGTCGAAAAATCGCAAGAAAAACGAAGTGCTGAAGTTGGAAATCAACACAATGGCGCGCGACGCGCAGTGACTGAAAACTGAAAGCAAACGAAGGGACGACGAAACGATCGCAACGAAGGAAAAACAGCGAGTTACGGTAAATCAAATAAATTCGTAAAAGAAAAACCAATTAAAAATTAGGACAATAAACAGATGAACGCGAACGAAGTATGCTGGAATTTTTGGCACATAATGGCGAGTGTCATCATTTGTGTTGATTGATAATTAATAATGATGTAGTCATATAATATTGGTGCAGAAAAACAGGTTTGTATATTTAATACGAATTGAGTAATAAAATATACAGTGCAGAAAGATTAATTTTAAATGGTATACGATATATCATGGATCAAATTAAATGAATAATTAATTAACATCGAAAAGTGATAAGCATTAAATACATTAATGTCTCGTAAGGAAGTGATGTCATATTTGATGAATGGGATGGATCATGTCGTCAGGATTGTACTATTTCGCACAGGTAGGTTGGATACGATTAGGTAAGGAATTGTCAATGGTCCATTACAGGTTTCTGCAGTGATGTCGACATGAAAGGCGCCATTCGTCAATTGAAGTCCTCATAACGACAATCGATTATCTCGTCGTATATTATACAATATTTCTATGTAAAGTTAATGGTAAATAAAGGTTATTAAATACATCATATGATTATACGTTATTTGCACTATACATATAATTAAATATGAGTGAACATAATTTCTAATACACTAATGTTGATTATACAATACTATTGAAATACACTATTGTACATTAATTAATCAATATGAAATTCATCGTTGTGGGTCGAGATGACGATCATCATAGTTTACAATATGGTTTACAATATCCCCCGTGATGAGCGTTATCTCATCTTTATTTTGTGGTCGGAAAGGATATATCTTCCATCCATTGTTTGATCAAGCTTCGTATTTTATGTGTCGCTAATGGTTTGGTTAATAAATCGGCTATGTTGTTATCGGTCGATATGTATTGTATGTTGAAGTAACCTTCTTGATACAATTCTCTGACATAATGCACATGAACGTCTATATGCTTGTTTCTAATGTTCATTGCCGAATTTCTGATTAAATGGATTGCGCTTTGGCAATCGAGGAACAGTGTTGCTGTCGATTGAAAATGTGGTAGATATTCGTTGTCCGTTAGGATTCTGATTAACCATTGTATTTCCACTGATGCAGAGCTAGCAGCCATGTACTCTGCCTCGGATGGGGACTTAGTCAAACATTTTTGGATTGAACTTTTCCAATGGATGGGAACATTATCGATAAACATGATGTATCCGGTAATGGATCTGCGGTGTGTAATAGAAGTTGCATATGATGCGTCGACGTAGGTATTGATATTCACAGCAGCAATGTTTGTGAGATCTATACAGTAATCCCTCGTGCTATGTAAATATCCTAATAAATTCTTGATTAAATTCCAATTTCCAGCGTTAGGTGATGTGGTCAATTGGGCTAATAAGGTTGTTGCGTTTGCTACGTCGAATCTAGTACGAGTAGCGACGAATTGAAGGCATCCAATCGCTTCTCTGTATGGATATTTTGATGTGGGTTCATCATATTTGTAATCTTCTAAGTCAATGCCTGTGGGTAAAGGCGTATTGATGATTTTGTGTGTGTCGATGTTGAAGCGGTTAATGATTTTGTTAATAAATACTCGTTGATTGAGATAAATTTTGTTTGATCGCCTTATGAATTCGACACCTAGGAAACGCGTTATTCTACCAAGGTCTGTGCAGGTATATGTTTCGGACAACTGTTGTTTTATGTTATGTAAGAGTGCGTCGGATGGGGCAAATATCGCCAAATCGTTGACATAAATGAGGATGTGTACATGGTCGCGATTTCTGTATGCACAGGGGCAATATCTATAGTTAGTGAAACCTAATTGTGATAGCGTGTCGTGTAGGTGTGAGTGCCATTGATGGCCAGACTGGTGTAGCCCATATAAGGCCTTCTTTAATCGTAATACGTATTTTCGTGGGTCCAAATGTGTGAATCCAATTGGTTGCTCCATGTATTGTTCTACGTCGAGTGGTGCATAGAGGTATGCCCCCTTGATGTCGATATGTGAGTCTACGTACCCAAACAAACAGACTAATATGACGAAAAATAGTTTCACAATTGTGAACTCTATAACTGGGGCGTAGACATCTGTATAGTCTAGGCCTTCACGTTGCTTGAAACCGTGGGCGACGAGTCGCGCTTTATATCGTACAACCTTTCCTGTATGATCAACCTTTTTCGTATATGTCCATCTGTTTGTAATGGGTTTGGTGGACGGCGTTCTTTCAACAGGTTCCCATACGTTGCGTTCCAATAGAGTGTCGTACTCTTCCTTCATTGCCCTTTGCCATTGTTTTTTATCTGGTGAACGTATGGCCTCATCGTATGTTAAAGGGATATCGGATAATCTCGCGAAGAAGTGCACGTCTTCGCTGTGTAAACACGTTGCATTCATGTTATCGTGTGTTCCGATATCTTCTGATTCATCGGATGATTCTTCTTCATCAATTGCTTCATCGGGTTCATGGAATTTAGAAGAGAAATTAAAATCTTCTGGGTTATAGGGTAAGTTATGTTTTGTGCAATATGTTTTGATGTCTTTTAGACTTCTTAAACGTTTGGAAGCATCATTATGCTTGTAGTACACATTTTGTTGACCCTTCGTTTTACCCTTCGTTCTAGTAATTATTATTCTTTTCCATGAAGTTGTTTGTTTGTTAGATGTTGAGGTCGGTATAGAAGATTTATCCGGGGGGAGTGGTTCTATTGGTGTTGGAAGTGTGGGCAATGTTACGGGATCTGGATCTGTTTGGTCGACTGAATCGTGGTCCGTAAACCCAGATGTATCTATTTTACCATTGTAGTCATTGGTGAATGGTTTTAAGCCGACAATAGCCTCATCGAATCGTGCATGTTTCGTTTCGATGATGATATTCCGTCGTGGATTGAAGATTCTATAGCCCCGAGTACTTCTTGCATATCCAAGACATATACCCTTCTCCGCTCGTGATTGGAATTTGTTTCGTTTTAGTTGGGGTATATGGTAATATGTCAGTGCGCCAAATCGTTTACAGTACCCCACGACGGGTTTTTGACCCGTCCATCTGTGATATGGCGTGTCACCATTTAACGCCGTATGTGGAGTCCTATTTTTTATATACACTGTAGTGTAAAGTGCCTCTACCCAAAATGGCAGGGGTAGTTGAGAGTCTGTCAATAAGGTCCGTATTCCATTGAGGATATCTTTATGGGTGCGTTCTACTAGACCATTGGATTGTGGTGAATAGGGTGTGGTTTTTCTATGTATAATTGCTTCGCTACGAAATAAAGTATTGAATTTGTCATTAACAAACTCTGACCCATTGTCAGTTTGAACTTGGATAATGTTGTGATCGAATTGGCGTTCTAATATTTCCTTAAGTTGTACGAATATATCATATACCTCTGATTTCTCTCGCATGGGTACGACCACCAAATACCTCGTATATTTGTCTATAACCGTTAGGAAGTACTTCATTCCATTGGTGGATAGGGTTGGTGCTGGTCCCCATAAATCCATATAGAGGAGTTCCAGTGGATTCTTCGAATTTATTGTATTAGTTAATCGTCTGGAGGGTTGTTTGCTGCTTTTGGATAGTTCACACGCATCACAGGGACCGAGCGTACCACGTAGGTGTATTTTCGTGCGGGTTATATCTGTGTCGAACAATTGTCTTAATTTCGATTCCGAGATGTGTCCCATTCGTCGATGCCAGAGATGTATCGAGTCTCTGGAATAATTGTCTTTGTTGATGGGAGGTGTATTATCCGTGATGAATACTGTTTTATCAGCAAATGTTACTTGTTTAGTTTTCCTATTATTTATGTTTTCAACACAATAATCCGTTTCCTTTGTGGATTTCGTAACTGGTATTGACGATGTAGGTCGAGGCTTCTGTACGAATATGATGTTTTTCACATTTAGTGGTTCAACCATAAAGAGACGATCTCTTCTAATTAAGTGAATAGTAGTGCCCTGGTTTGTAATCATCAAGGTACGGTGTGCAGTTAAGTGCACACTGAATCCATTCAATATTAAGGCATGAACGGAAATTAAATTGCGTGATAATTGGGGTACGTGATGTGCGTCTGTTATTTGTACCTGTTGTACACGGTTCTGAGTATCATAGAGCAATAAAGTGACAGTACCTCTACCAATGGCATCTATTGTACCATGCCCTTGTTTTACTTCTATTGGTTTGATTTCTGAGTAGTCCGTGAAGGCGTGCCGAGCATTGATAAAATGGTGCGTGGCACCGCTATCCACAAGCCAGTCGTTTGTCATTTGATGATTGGTGTTATATATACCAATGGTCAAACAACTAAAATGTTCGGTATAATTAGGTGGTCTCCTATTCCTGTTGCGGCTCATATTTCGATTTCGTGATGTGTCACGTCGTGATCTTCTATCAGTAGATTGTCGACTTCCATCTTCGGATTGATATGTTTGGTTTTCTCTATTGTTTGGTGGCAGTTTGGCAAAACAGTCCCGACGCATATGGCCGGGTCGACCACATCTAAAGCACGTTATAGGAGTGGAGTCACGTCGTAATTGCCCTCTTTTGCTGGATTGTCCTTGCCTGGTGTACAGGGTCTGTGGGATAATTGTTGAGTTCTTCGTCGCTTCGGCGACTGATTGTCGATTGTCTTCTGTCATGAGGCAATCTCTCACCTTCTTAAAGGTGAATTTTAATGGGTCTTTTTGATATAAACCTTGCACGAGTGTATCGTAAGTCGCATCCAGTCCAAGGAGAGTTACGATTGCGACAATTTTATCCGAAATTACTTCCTTCAACCTGGCGAGTTCTGCGACTAGTTGTGTGATTCTCGCTAGGTATATGCCCATGGATTCTGTAGATAGTTTTTGTATTCTGAATAATTTGGTGTATAATGAGGCGATGCGTATCAACGTATTGGGTTGATATTCACTCTTCAATGTTTGCCAGGCGAGTTTTGGGTCAATTATCCCTCTAATGAGTGGCTGTTGATCTCTCGACACCGAGAGGAAGATGGTACTCATTGCACGTCCCTTTTTTATTTCATACTCGGCTATCTTGTCCGCTGATTGGGAAGATGCTGGTGCACTTATTGTTCCATCAACATAACTGTATAAGCCCCTGTCGCGAAGCAACATGGCACAATTATCCTGCCATTCCTCGAAATTAGTTCCATTGAGCTTATCGAATGCTGTCGCCGAATGTTCCTTCGTCATTGTATCCATTATGTGTACGTGGCAGGTGGCGAATATTTGACAGTGAATGCGAGAGGGATAAGCATGTGTATTACTATAAAGTTTCTAGTATAACAACACTAATACTCACCCTTCGTCTTCAATGTCGTTTTCTTGATGACTAGTTGTCTTAAGATGTATATCATTCGATGGATCGCAACCATCCTCTGCTACCAATTTTGGCACATAATGGCGAGTGTCATCATTTGTGTTGATTGATAATTAATAATGATGTAGTCATATAATATTGGTGCAGAAAAACAGGTTTGTATATTTAATACGAATTGAGTAATAAAATATACAGTGCAGAAAGATTAATTTTAAATGGTATACGATATATCATGGATCAAATTAAATGAATAATTAATTAACATCGAAAAGTGATAAGCATTAAATACATTAATGTCTCGTAAGGAAGTGATGTCATATTTGATGAATGGGATGGATCATGTCGTCAGGATTGTACTATTTCGCACAGGTAGGTTGGATACGATTAGGTAAGGAATTGTCAATGGTCCATTACAGGTTTCTGCAGTGATGTCGACATGAAAGGCGCCATTCGTCAATTGAAGTCCTCATAACGACAATCGATTATCTCGTCGTATATTATACAATATTTCTATGTAAAGTTAATGGTAAATAAAGGTTATTAAATACATCATATGATTATACGTTATTTGCACTATACATATAATTAAATATGAGTGAACATAATTTCTAATACACTAATGTTGATTATACAATACTATTGAAATACACTATTGTACATTAATTAATCAATATGAAATACATCGTTGTGGGTCGAGATGACGATCATCATAGTTTACAATATGGTTTACAGAATTGCGGGCAGTCGGGCCACAGACGTGCCGACTGCAAATCCAAAATCAAATGCTACAATTGCAACGGATATGGACATAAAGCGCACGAATGTCGTCGTAAACAAAGCGAGGCAAAATTGAATCAATCGTACAACAAGAATACTCCGCAGACAGCGAAAACAGCCTCAATTCGGCGAGAGGTATACATAAAGGTAACCGATAAAAAATGGTTTGAAGAACGATGGCTAAATTTGAAATGGCGGCATGATAATCCGCAAATTATTTTGCAGCATGTGGAGAAATTTACAACTTACGACGAGGACTTTAAACGACTGAAAGTATCCACTAAAGTTGACGTGACGAGAATGTCGGAAGATATCGAAATTCCAACGTCAAACGATGAAAATAAAAATGAAGGGAAATACGATGATTACCATGGGTATTACGATGCAAACGATGACGACGTTTACGATGATTACGAGGAGGACACCATCGGACGGCACGCAATGCAACGAAATTTAGATATGGCATTGATACCAGCCTCAGCAATACAACAATTGCACGTTTATGATGACGACGTAGAATCCAATCAAAATAGTGAAGACGAGATGGGAGTCGTTGGCGGTGAGCCAAAATCTCAAAACCGCAATACGACTGAACGACGAAGCAAGACTGTAAGCGAGTTGCACGACGATCAACCGATAGCCTTACAGTACAAACCGCAACAGCGAATTACTGCAACAACGATTGCACGTCGTTATCCCATCGTCATGGATCGTAAAGCACAGTTTGCATTTGAGTATGAATACCGTTACCAAGATGTACAACGTTTACGAGGAACGCAACGACGACATTATTTTGAACGAGGGATCCGTCAACACGGAGAAACCTGGGAAGAAGCAGCAAAAATGCTGGTGCATAGAGTGGGAGAAAGAGTTGAAAAAGGTAGGTCCCAACATTTATTACCAATTAATAACGATGAAATTACTAACGAAGCGGCAAATGAGGTTACTAACACTTCTCAATGCGAATGGTTGCTTGACTCGGGTGCAACGAGTCATATGATAAATACTGATAAATTTTATAACGATGGAATGCAACATATTATGACGACGATTACGACGGCAGATAAAGACAATCCAATGATGGCAACCGGTATTGGAGATATTCAAGTTTCTCAAAATAAATTCAATACGACCCTTAAATTACAAGATGTGTTTTACTCCCACCAACTTGATACCAATTTACTGTATCTAAGTTTATTGATATGAATTATAGCGTAAAATTTATTAACAACGATGCCTATATTATTTGTGACGGTTCTTACTGCACTGTCGGCTAGACACGGTCCCTAGCGCGACAGATTCATAATTATCGCCACATGTGAATAAATGAGGTCACTGGCGTGACCATTTGTGTGTGTAGGCCTTTATTAGATATTGGCCGCAACACACCTCACCGTCTCGTTCCCACCTACTCTCTCGGTTCGCCAGCTACATGACGATAGCCGAAGCTATCGCCATGCAGCCATATTACTTTGCTACTTGCATCCCCGCTACGTGGGGTGGCCGTACATGCGC
>JAQFZU010002145.1:0-10473 GCA_034696185.1 Henia vesuviana | reverse complement strand
AATAATGTATAGTATTATTAGACTTACATTTTCAATATTTATTAAAAGTTTGTGGTTTTTTCTTGTTTTAATTATTTCATTACTATATGGTATGTGATAAACTTCATTAGATGCAGATATCAGTGCCTAAAATTATATATAATACTGTTTGAAAGAATATTCATTACAGTTTGTAAAAGAATATTTAGTATGGCTGCACAAAAAAAATTAAAATAATTTGTTTGCAGTAAATGCCTTTAACTTGACGCACTTTGCATGAGAACCCTCTACTCTGGCAAGAAACACTCAATAAATAAACTATTAAGTAAAACTAGAACAGTATCGAAAGAAATACACATATGATATTAATAGATAAAAAGTAACAAAACATTTTTAATGATGTATTATAATATGAAATAACCACAAAGGGATCACAATGACTTCTATTTGTAGTAAACAGAACCTAAACAAAATACTAACACCATCTGTTTATAATTAGAAATGTATCTGCAACAATGTAATTACTCAGGAGCATCAATCAAATAATATTTGCTAAAGAAGAATCAAGTTAATCAAAGAATAAAAATTAAAAAAAATGCTTAATGCAAATCAACTCTTAATGCAAGATTTAAGCAATTTCATGCCTCAACATATGTAATTCATTTGCTGATGCATGCAAAATGTTATATCAAGTCGAAAAAGAATGCATTCATGATGCAACATTGCATGATGTTGAACCAGAAAAAGTGTCAATGGCAATTGTATTGTACACACACATTTCCATTGAGTTTCAAAAGTTTAAAATAAAAAAACCGATGACAAGTAATAATACCTCATAACTAGCCAACAAAGTGGCCAAAGGACTCCTTTCGTGATTCACACGACAATTGTTATCAATGACACCACCAACATTTACCATTCAATGACAAAATAAATACACCCATCGTATGACAGGCTGAAGTACTTGTCTACATAAATAATTGTTAAATGTTTGTCTGTATCATGACACCAACACCATCTATGTGTAATAATTTGAAATGTCTGCAACAAATTGCAGTCACAACTAAACAAGCAATATCCAAAATGGCAGCCAATCTGAATGTGACCATGGCAAAAACGGGTTTGAAAAGTACTCAAAACATTAAGTAACAACAAAATAAAAGTGAGAAATAAATTTTTCACACTTTTTTTCATAGGATTAAGTACTTTTTGATGGTCATTGATGGTTAAAATTAAAACCAACAAATTTTTTTGGGTAAGGGTTTGGGAGAGAGTTAGGGATAACGTTAAAAATTAGGAAAAGGGTTAGGATTAGCCATTGGGATTGGGTTAGGGTAAAGAGTAAGGCTTGAGTTTGAATTCGGATGAGAGCTAGGCTTTAGGTTCAGGTAAGTTTACTGTTAGGGTTAGTGTTTGTGATGGGATTAGGAATAAGGTAAGGATTTGGATTAAATTAGAGTTACGGTTAGGATAAGGTTAAAGGAAAGGATTTAGGGTTAACCCAAGGATCAAGATTAAGGTGAAGTACATTTTGGCCATTGATAGTGAAAATTAAAAACAACAAAATGTTTTGAGTTACGAGTTAGGATTAGGATAAGGGTTTGGAAAAGGATTAGGGTAGAGTTGGCATCAAAGGGCACAGTAGATTGGTGAAAATAAAATAAAATCTTGGATTATTCTAACTGATTACCATAGACCTTCAAATAGTATATTTTCCACAAAAAAACAAGAAAAGTTAATTGCAAATTCAGAAAATATATATATTAAAAATATTGTATACAAAGCCTTCAGTGCTAACAATAAATACACCTATCATATGACTGGCTTAAGTACTAGTATTAAATAAACAAATAAATATATATTGAAAGATTATGACTAAATGTGTTGTAATAATAATTTCCATTAATTATATTTGTTGATTGTAGGACAGAGACGTACCCTAAAGGGCACTGGACATTGCACGGCCTTTATTGCTTTGTTCAATTTTGTTTTCATTTTGTTTTGGTTGTGTTTTTGACGCTAGGCATTGTTAGGTTATCCCTGTTCCCATCTAGACATATCGTGCATGATCTTCATTGTTATGATCCGTTATCTTTTGTTTTCACATTGAGCGCTCTTACCTTATCTATCAGCTTTTGCTATTGGGTTGGTATTATTTTGTCTGTTTTTTTAATGGTAAGTTTGTAACAGTAAGTCATTATTATTTATGATTGCTTAAGCTTATCTCTGACTTTGCAACAAATTTAAGTTCTGCATATATTGCTTTTATTAGCTTTTGTTGTGAAATGTCATACTTAACTCTAACAGCAATTTTTGTGTTTTTGTCTTTTGACAAAAACACAAAACAAAATTGAGGTTACTTGAATCTTTTTAGTTGAATCAATTGTTGATTCTTTTGGTGAGATCAAATTGCATTTAGCTTGAGCAATTTCTGATCTCATTTAGGCTTTTTTTAAATATAACACCAAGTTGCTCTTTATAGTCACAGTCTTAGAATTACACAGTGGCGCAGCAAGATTAGTTGGCTGGGTGTCAGATCTAATCTGCCATCTCTACAGATTTGGCCATAGTATATCACAGCCCAGCACACCAGGCAGACTCGGGTGTGCGCATACCTTGCACTCCTTGCTTAGTGTGCTCTTGGAATCAGAGGTATTAAAAGATTAGCAAGTTTTTGATCACTTATAATTATTAGATATTTTTCAAAAACAATTTAAGAGCATTTAATAGTTTTTGTTTGTTAATCATGTTTACTTATAATTAATTTAAATTTGGCAATTATTTAATAAAATTACTTACATATATAAAGAAACAATCTTTTGGTAGGTTGAATCTGATTACTATTTTGTAATTATTGCTACTTGGTAAACGAAATTCTAAAAAAAGAATGCAAATCATCCATTAGCACAACAATATTTATTGTTTTGTTAGGATTGCACATATTGAATACATATGCACTAACAAAAGATTTAGTAATTGTTAAACAATATTTACAAGTAGTATCTTTTCATCTTTTCACTTTAAAACTGAATGGTTTTTAAAAGACACAATCGTAGCAGTCAAAATATTTTTTTTAAATTTTAGATTTAATGTGACATTTTATTTTATTTTGTGTTGAAAAAATATATTCTCTTTGATGATTATAAATATTTTGAGATTTTTAAAAATCAGGTATTTTATGCACCTCTGATACCAAGTTTAATTAGAGTTGGGTGGTTAATTAGTTTTCTCTACTGCATACAAGCAGTTTAATGTTGCAAGAATGAGATATATTGATTTATAATATTCATAATATGATATACAACAATGTAATTTATTGTAATTTATTTATTCAGTGACATTTTTTTAAATTAAAATCTGTCATTGTTATCAATATTTTTTTGATCTATTTATCCACTTATTAAATATAATTATTAATAGATTTCCAACCATATTTTATCTTAAAAATAGAATATAAGAAATAATTAAACTCACATTTAATAAATTTTTTTTAAAAATTTATAACTAAATATTGCGACTAAACTGTTTCATTCTTTGGAATATGAATGTTTCCAAGGAATCAGAAAACCAAAAAATGCAAATCAAGAAAATGCAGGCCCATGAGTAAACACACTAGCTAGAAGTGCTGTCGGTGCAAACTCCATAGTTGTTTACTCGATTTTAAGGGTTTTGGTATAAGGAAATTGTCACAAGCTAAATTTATATTTAGCAGGACAACGAAAGCCAAGGAATAGTATAACAATAATTAGAAATTCAGAATAGAAAAGAATGCTAACCAACTTCTGAATTGGCCAAGGTTTATACCTTCAGGACCAATTGGGTTTTATACACTAAAACCCACTAAGAACAGAGCAAATTTACAACTAACTAACCTCAAAATAAATATGACGCGAGACCAAGTGAATAGAAACTCACTAAAGTAATTTACTCACAGAATTAAAGATCAAACTCTCATTCAAATAGGTCCAAATCAATCGACAGAACTTATACTAATTCCTAGTGAAATTAGTGCCAAAGTGAAATGAAAAGTATAGAAACACCCAATTAAATGCAAAAAATTGCTCTCAGGATCGAATTATAATCAAGACCTTTCTTATTGGTACTTAATTGAAAATGAATCTCGATGATGGTGGAATCTCCATAATCAACACAAGAAGAAATAGAAGAAGACTAGTTCGTTTTTTATTTGAAATCAGCTCATTTTATAACCTCTAGAAGGTCAGCTGATCGACACTGGCCAACTAACGATGATGCCACGAGGGCCCTCTTTACACTCTCCTGTGCACCATACCACCCAAAGAAGAAAATGACCAAGATCAGATATTAAGAACTTCTATGATTCGAGGCATCTACTTATGATAATATTAATGGTAATTCAGATTCTTTTCAATTAAAACTGTTTGGTTAATGCATTGTGTTTAGTTGACAATAATTTCTTTATATTTATAATCCACGTACGAAAAGAATGTTGGTTGTTGACTTATTTTCCTTGCTTAAATCTAACTTGTAAGTAAGGTTATTTAATGGGCAACTGTTATTTTATTGCCAGAAAGCAACTTTTTATTTGAAAATTTTGTCATTCTAGGAATCTTTATTATGCAATCATAATTATCAAAATATGGAATTAATATCTTTAAGTCTCCTCCTTCTGAAGAACTGCTACTCATTTTTTTCTCATTCTGAAAAGAAAAGTAAGTTACCTGTAGAAAGTTCAGTAGGTGTTGTCCTTATGGCATCATAAGGTTTAATTGTTAAATTTTTATGAAATTGGCCCTAAAAATATTTAATTTATTTTAAATCGACTTAAGATTGATTTAAAAGGCTTACCATTACAATATATGCATCTGTGATATAAGAAGGTTTACTTAAATATTCAATAATTTTTTCAGAAAATTTGGGAAATTGATTGAAAATAGTAAGATCACATTGATTTAAAAATCTGTTATTTTTAGTAAGTTTTACAAGAAAATTGTTTAGTTCTTTTGTTGCATCTGGATAAAGATAAATATAAGGAAAGAAACTGTAAGTATTGTCAATGAAATCTAAGTCGACGGCTGTTGGTTCGTTCAGGTAGTGCGATACTCGATTGGCAATTTGATAAATACACGCCAACAAATTTGCAATAATCATAGCAAAAAGCAATACAGAAATTGATTTTCTTTTTTTTGCAATGTTTATCAACGACTTGATTATTGAAGGTGTTAAAGTATCCGATCGTATGCAATTATCTACGACCGAATGTAGTTTTCGTTTTCGGTTATCTTCTATGCTTTTCATCATTTTACTTCTAGTTTGAGAAGACATCATAACAACAATACTTCTTTTTTGTATACTGTTTTACTTCTTCTAATAATAATAAAAAAATAACTTTATGAACTTTCTCCAACTTAAGAATCTAAATATTATATACTTATAGTTTTATAATTTACTATTTATGATAAAAGCTATAATTTATGCTTGATACTTGGTAATGACCTATGATTTTTAGAAACCCAGAGAAATACAAAACACAAACTCCTCATGTGAAAACAAGAGTCTAAGAGTTCTACAAACAGAAAATATTGAACTGTGTGGTGGGCTCGAAGCAGTTAGTCGACGCAGCGTGAAGGGTGGAGGGACTTATGCCTTTAACCGTTAGTCCCTGCGCAAGCCGGTATCCTAAGCTACACGACCCGGGATTATAGGTTCAATGCCCGGTTGTGTCCTGCACTTCCTCTGGTGTCCAACGCTAACTCTATTCAGGGTTAGGTAAGTGCCAGGGAAGATAATCTAATAGGTCAGGCCCAAAGCAGGCCTAACCTATGGGTTAGGGTTAGTGCAGGGGAATTTAGACCCAAGTGCTGAGTCTAAGTCCAAAAAGGCCCAAAGTAGGCCCAGCAGAAGAAGAGTGAGAGAAACAGGCAAGCAGGCCTAATAATGATAGTGTTAGGTTTTCCGAATTCCTTTTTGTAATGTATTTGAATAAAGTTTTGATTTGTTTTAACTTAATTTTGTTTCTTTATTTGTCTTCAATAAAGAACATGTGGTTGCCTTGACATGATATTTGTTAGTGCTTAATCATCACTCAAAGGTTAGTGTCTTGTGCAAAAATATAATCGAGTGCAAAAACAACAACTATTACAAATCGAACAACAAATTACAATATAAGTGCAAGTGCAAAAGTGCGGTGTTAATAATGATGACGTTCTAGCCACGCCTCCTTTTGATGTCATCGTTAATTAGTCCAATTTCGATTTGATGTCGTCTATCTGTCAATGTTAAATGTTATTTGAGAGTCTTTGTCTCTTTGGATATTTCAGATCCAACAGATAGAAGAGAGGCTAGAGAGAACTTTATCTGGTGAAATCCAAAGAGCAACTAACTTTATTCTAATAAGAACAGTGTGATGATACCTCTGTATCACATAGAACAATGATCAGCCATGTGAAACAGGAACAGAACATTACAAGAACAGAACATTATAAAATAATAAATTTATTACACAATTTTTTAATCTACTGACTTTATTTTTGTAGCATTGAATCATTTGATTTTTCAAAAGTGGGATGCAAATGCAAATGCGCCTCTGCTTATTTTTTGCGTGCACAGTTGGCATCAGCCAATTGGCGGCCTTCGGCATATTTTTTGCGGGTTTTGGGTGACCTTTCTTTGGTCAGGGGATATTTACTCGGAATAAAAATATAAATGCCAATGTTACTTTATAAAAAAAAAATAAATACTGTAAAAAATATAAAAAATTTATTTTGATTTATGAATATAAAAATTAGCTGCCCACAAAATCGGGGGCTATGGGAAGCCGCCCGGTCTGCTCATGGCCAAGGTTAGCCTAGGTTTCCATTTGCACCTTGCCTTACCCTCAAAGCTGTCAACATTACTGACCTCTTTACACTTTTTGTGGACAGAGATCAGTGGTCAACATTCAAGGCCAACAACCAGAGTTGGTAATCGCTACCACTATTTTAGCGGCATTTACGGTAGCAACGTTATTGCTTTTCAAGTGCACCATTTTTTGCTCTTAACATTTAGAATAAGAACTAAAATTAGTAAGTATATCTAAGATTTATAAAAAACCAATTTTTAGCCATAAAATGCTAGTTTTTATACGAATCGTACAATTTTGAAAATTTGGGGTGACATGTGCAAAAAATTTATTTTATTTTGTAAATATTAAAATTATTTAATGTCAAAAAATAATATTATCAAAATTGTGTAATTAGTAAAACTAAATGTTATGATCAATATAGAGAATCTAGCAAATTTTTGAATAGGTCGCAGCCAACAGAAATCATGTTAGTTAGCATTTGGACTTAACTAGGAGTCCTAGCCACTATATGGGATCCAAAAACAATCAATCAGTACCATTGAGTTGCAACATTGTAAACAACAAAGATTAGAGTCAGGATCAAAACAAAGCCAAAATTGTAAGTTTACTTTATATTTTTTATTAATTTGGTGTTTCTTTTGTATAAAAAGAGTTGACTTAAATTTCAATGATAAAGAATTAGAATTCCATGTTGAGTTTCAGGGTTGGCTTGAAGGTGGTGTAGAGTATGCAGCTGCACAAGGGGCCCCATGCCTTTGAAAGCCTAACATATAATAAGTGTCGGGTTCTGCACCCCACATTTATTACAAAATTTAAAAAAGGCCCCACAATCAGATTTATGTACAAAATCTGATGGTCCTACAATTTTTCTAAGCTAGATTTGTTGGGTTTGCATTTACTTAATGTTGTCACTTTGTTATACATTGTTTAAAAAAAATACCATGCAAATTGCTAATTTATAATGCTTAATTTTATAATTTAAAATGTTAACATTTAAAAACCAAGTTTTAAATTTATCATAAAAAGATTACTAATAAAAAATTTTTAGATTTTACCTCTTCTTAAATATCTGGTGAGCTTTCTAAGTTTGAATCACTGGTTGTGCCTATTGGTTCTTCACGCTATGTGGAAGTTCACGGGGAAATTCAATCAGTTTTCTTATTTGCGCATGCGCTCATTGCTTATGCGTATCTTCAAATGTGAAAATAAATTGATTACACCTGTTTCTCAAAAAGCTGTGACGACTTATTTTATAAAGAATTCAATAAAGAACTTTAACTAAAATATTTTAAAACAGAAAAGAAGAAAAAAAAAATTAATAAAATCAAAAACTTTAGATAATTCAATCATAAAGGAGTGTATCAATATCTAAAAATATTTTGCATGTTTAAAAAATTAATTATTTTGTGTGTTTGTGATTATTTGTTAATTGTAAAAGTGTATTAAGTATTGTAAATTTCAATTAACCCGACAAAGTTTGCATTTTATTGTTAATATTTACTAGATTTAGTTTTTTAGAGATCAAATTGGTAATTTCTACTTTACAAAAGATAAAATCAAATAAAATTTTCAATTGATACATTTCAAATTAAGGTCAACATTAAATTTAAATAATTAAACTTCCTTATTTAACATATAAAATGTGACAATTCTATTATATTTTATATTAGTTGAGACATCATCTTTATCTCTTCTGTTTTCAATTTAATTATTTTCAATTCAGGTTGCTTTAGCAAAGTTGAATATTATATCTGCCGATTGCAAAACATTAGATCGAAACCTTAGATTTATGTTGCTAATCTTGATTTATTTGTTGAGTTTTAAAATTGTTTTATGTAAACCAATATTTCAAGTTTGGTTCTGTTTGCATTCAATTTGAAATAGACAGTTCGCTCGTTCATATCAAACACAACACTCATTTTTGTTGAAAAAGAACACAAATAAACTTTTTAATCTAAAAACTAATGACAAAATACAGTAAATTAAATGTGGTGATAAGACAAATCGATGAAAAATTATATGTTCCATACTGGTTACGTATTGACCCGTTATGTCAACAAAAAAATGCATTTGTTGGACTCACACCCACATCAAAGTGAGAAACCACCCACACATGGTTTCTCTTTTCATTAAAAATGAACTTAAAAATAAAAAAACCAGACATCCAGAAAAATTATAAAATTATTTCCAACAATCTTAAAGTAATTTGCAATATACATTTTTTATCAGTTTATTAAAATATAATTAGCATCATTAATTAACAAATGCAGAATCACATCTGAAATAAAATTTTTGTATGAATTACACAAAATGTGTTTACATTTGCTTTATAACAATTAAGAATGGAATTAAAAGAGTAATTTTCACTGATACTTCTCAAGGGCTATTTCATTCAATACCAGTTTTTTTAATAAACTAAAGTTTATTAAAAAGTTTATTAAAAAAACATGGGAAACATGGGAAACTATTTGTTGTTCTTCAGAACAACAAATAGTTATATTTGAATCAAAACTGTCAGCATTAAAATTTTTATGTTTTCTGCTAACATGAGCTGAAAAAGAAGATTTGATATTAAAGCTTTTTTTACAATTTTTAAAAGGACATTGAACTTTTAAACTAGAATGTCTATCCATATGGCTTTTAATATGAGAAATAAAATCTCTATAACTTGAATACTTTTCATTACAAAATATTAATGGGCATTGTAAAGTCACAGAATTGATACTAAACTTACTTATATGTTTTGTAGAAAGATGTCTATGATTTCTACTGATGTGACTTTTTAAAGAAGAATATTTCTTAAACTGATGTTTACAACTTTCAACTGGACATGGTATTAAGTTTGCATTACAATGCAGTTTATAATGTTGAATACAAAATAAAAACCTACTTGTTTTATATGGGCAAACTTTACATGTAAATATTTTATCCATTTGGCAGATGAAGTCAAAAATAATTCATTTAAATACCTCTAGAGTAGAGGAAATATACGAAATTGGCAAATATAAATGCCACTTATATTTCACAATATTTGTAATCACAATATTTGAAACGTAATAACAAACATAAAAGACTTACAATTAACACAATTACACATATGACAAATAAACATTGTGGAAACATTTAGCATTTAAAATCATTAGAGTATTCATAATCGAAATAATTTTCTAAATCATTACTTAAATAATTTAATGCAAATTAGTTTTCTGCAACTTGAAACAAAATGCAAATATATTACAATAAACTAGAATGATATCCTTTGGTAAATTTACAGTGAGAAATCTATTAAATTTAATTAATCAATATTATTTGAACACGAAAAACTAATAACTAATAAATTAAAACTTACACCAACAGATTTCACAGAGCAGCTATATTTGAATTTTCTTATACTTGTATATTTCTATTAACGAGAATTCATCTCCACCCACCACACCAATGGACTGAGCTAATTTTTCGTTGTAATTTTTCATAAAAATGAGTCAAAACCTTTCAGTATGTAGTATTGGGACAGGTGATCTCCTTATTTAAATAAGCAAGCTACCTCAGTATAATTACCTGAATTGAACAATTTTAATCACAAGTTTCTATAAATTTACAAATAAGTATTTCTCAAAATTATTAAAGAAAATTTACAAATAAGTATTTCTCAAAGTTATTAAAGAAAATTT